>JAXIVJ010008950.1:0-53250 GCA_036785665.1 Chirona hameri
GATGCTGCTTCTTATCGATTATACGTGTAAATAAACCCCATACAACATGTGTCGCCATTGGCTTTCGTAGGACCAGTGACCTTGTGTGACCCTGACCTTGACCTTGACCTTTGCTTACAATTTCACTTTTACTTATGGCGGGAAAATGCATTATACACTTTGGAGCACTTTGTGAGATAATAGTGGCAATATAAGGCTTGGGATGGAAAGTATAGCCGAAAAACTCAAATACTACATTTTACATTTGACCTGACCGTGTGAACCCTGACCATGTGACCTTATTTTAAGAATTTAATCCGATTGCATGCATTCGATTCCTTCTCGTTGAGAGCTTGCGGATCGCCGCAATTGCCGCGTCTCGCTGCGGTTATTGGTTCGGAGATTACGAGGGGTAAAATTACCCCCCCCCCCCCCCAGCCGCCCGCCGCGTTCGGCTGGAGACCCAGCGCCCCGCGCGGGTTAACCATGTACAACTCAAAAACGGTTAATTGTACTCTTAGATATGGGTGATTTTTGACTGAACTTTTCAAAGTGTTTTTTGTGTGCACGTTTACACGTAAGGATTATGGTTGTAATGTATAGAACTAAAATATAAAAATGGAGTTTTAAATAAAAGTTTCGAAATTTCGGAATTAGTATAACTCAAAAACGGGTTTGGTGTAACTCTTAGCTATTATGGGATGTTCGTAATAAGCGCGGCCGAGATCTATCTGTATGGTTGATTTTCCCCCTCGCTACTGATCTAGGGTGTAAATAAAAACTATAATATGCAACTGCTGAGTTCTAAATAAAAGCTCGACATTTGAATTGCAATATAGTAATTCAAAAAACGGGGGTGTGATGTACCTCTAGCTAATTAGATGTTCGTAATAAGCCGCGGCGAGATCTATCTGTATGGTGATTTTTCAAGCTCATCTATGGTGTCCCCCCAAAATTTCTCGAAATTGCCAAATTGTATAAACTCAAAAAACGGTTTGGATTGTACTCTTAGCTTATTAAGGATGCCTCGTATAAGCCGCGCGAAAAAGATCTATCTGTATGGTGATTTTCAGCATGATCTATGGTTGTAAATAAAAACTAAAATATGCAACTGGAGTTTTTAATAAAAAGCTTCGAAATTTGAGATTTAGTATACTAAAAACGATTCTGAATGTACCTCTAGCATTATTGATTTTCGTATCAGCGTGGCGAGATCCTATCAGTATGGAGATTTTTCAACGTCATCTATGGTGGTCCCACCCAAAATGTCTCGAATTTTCTAATTGGTATATACTCAAAACGTTTTATTTTGATGTACCTTCTTAGCTATTAAGATGTTCGTAATATGCGCGGGCGAGATCTATCTGCCATGGTGATTTTCAGCATGATCTATGTGTAAATAAAAACTAAAATATGCAACTGGAGTTTTCAAAAAAAAGCCTTCGAAATTTTTTAATTAGTATAACTCAAAAACGATTTGATGTCCCTCTTAGCAATTATGATTTTCTTTAATCAGGCACGGCGTGATCTATCTCTATGGTGGATTTTTCAACGTCATCTATGGTGTCACCCCAAAAATTTCTCGAAATTTGCAAATTGGTATAACTCAAAAAATATTGATGTACCTCTAGCAATTATGAAATTTTTTCGTAATGTCAGCGTGGGCGAGATTTATCAGTATGGAGATTTTCAGCGTGATCTATGGTGTCCACCCAAAAACTTTCGAATTTGAAATTAGTATAACTCAAAAACGGATTTGGTTCTACCTCTAGCTATAATGATTTCGTAATCATCGCGGCGAGATCTATCTGTATGGCGATTTTCAGCGTGATCTAGGTGTCACCAAATTTTCGACATTTTGAAATTGGTATAACTCCAAACGTTGTTGTACCCTCCTTAGGGTATTATGATTTTCCCATAATCAGCCGCAGGCGGAGGATCTTTCTGTATGGTTGATTTTTAGCGTATTCTATGGTGTCCACCCCAAAATTTGAAATTTGGAAATTGGTAATATTACTCCAAAAATGGTTTGATGTACCTCTTAGCTATTATGATTTACGTTGATCAGCGTGGCGATATCTATCTGTAATGGTGATTTTTCAGCGTGATCTATGGTGTCACCCAAATTTCTCGAAATTTTGAATTGGTATACTCAAAAACGGTTTCGATGTACCTCTTAGCTATTATGATTTTCATATAAGCCAGCGCGTCGAGATCTATCAGTATGGTGATTTATATCGTGATTCTATTGTGTTCAACGAAAACGAAAATATCAACTGCAATTTATATTAATATGAAACTAGGTTTTGAACGCTGGTGAAAGCAAGGGCCATATTGGATATATGGTGTAATATATATGGTGGCATATGTAATATATATGGGTAATAGGTGTAATAGGTATATATATAATATATATAATATGTGGTGAGCTGAAAGGGTTAAGGTGTGGTGACCAAATTGTTTGGTGGTAAGTACTTTATCTAACTGCAGAAAGGCGATATTCCGCTTTTGCACACCATTATATAGGAAAATTGAATATTGTATACTAATTCTACACGTCCGATTTCATCAGAACTGCACTCAAAAACAGGGACATTCTCAGTACTTACCTGACAATAATGATTTGTATCACCCGTCAATAGTCATAGCCGACCGCATCGACTCGGCCATTACAACTGAAATGTAACAACGTGGGCGCGGAAATGCGTCTAATACCAAGGCTTTCGTATGACGTCATATTTATCTGGTGGTACCTAGTAGAATCGGTACTGCTTTTGTATGCTTTTTGTCATAATGGCTACGAGAGAATCTTAGGTTCGTCCCGATCGGACTTAATGGCTACGAGCGAATCTTAGGTTTCGTCCCGATCGGACTTAAAGGAAATAGTTCACCTTCAACATTAGTTTTAAACTGAGATAGCAGTTTTGTAGCCCGTGTTGGGAAACCCCTATCTGCAAGTTTTCTTGACTGAAAAGACTCCCCAGCCGAATATATTTGCGTTTTTGGCGAAGGAATGCGGTGCTGGCGAAAGAATGTTGTACTGGTTTTAGCCCGGGCAGAGGCTATACCATCAGCCAATCAGCTTGCAGCTGGTGCTAGCAAGCGAACGCCGGCCGCCGGCCGGCGGCCGGCGGCAGGCGTGCGCTTCGTCGCGTAAGGATAGACTCGCATTGGAGATGTGCCAACCGGTTGACACATCTCCAATGCGAGTCTATCCTTACGCGACTACTTTCGAATCTGATTGGCTGAACCATGTGTTACATTCGCGTGACGTCAGGACTCTGACTCAGAGAGTATGCATATAGTTTTGATAAACAATACAAATTTACGACCTTATGTCCTGAATCGGCGCGATATAAGGCCATTTTTGACAATATAAAAAGAAATTGTATTAAAAAATAGAATCAAATCGTGGTTGGTAAAAAAAAATACAAGGTGAACTATTTCCTTTAATGGCGGGGTTAGGTTAGGTTAGGTTAGTTATACGGAGGAAATATTGGAGAACCAAGTATGGACGATGCACACACCGAATTTCAAAGGAACATCTATAGGTGGCACTTTTTTGTCTACCAAAAAAATTACGCGTGATACAACTGACGCATTTCACATAAACAAAACAAAAACGGGACATTCTTCCAACCGGTAAGTACTAAAGTACTACTTACCGGTACTTACCGAGTCGACTACTAAACCCTATCACCCCGACGACGTAACCTTGCTGGATAGTCCTCTATCACCCTGGCCGGATACATATCTGACGCATTTCAGACCCCCCCCCCAAAAAAAAAAAAACACGTTTACATTTCAGTTGTAATGGCGGAGTCGTTCACGTTTTGGTTGGCTAAGGCTATTGACGGGTGATAAAAATCATTATTGTCAGGTAAGTACTGAGAATGTCCCTGTTTTGAGTGCAGTTCTGATGAAATCAGACGTGTAGAATTAGTATACAATATGCAATATTCCTATGAAAAGGTGTGCAAAAGCGGAATACGACCCCTTGAACATATTACAGGTCAAGGTATAAAATAGCTCATCTACTACTAACACTACAAGTAGTGTACAAGTAAGTATCTTGATCTATAATTATATCATCAGATGTACCTAGGACCTAGGTACTTTGAATCATTATCATCAGTAATTAGGTAATTCACAATGTCAGGAACACTATGTTGTAAATGCATATGAACCAGTTGATCCTGTGATTCAAGTCAATATTTGCACACTCTCATGGCATATTTACGGGGGTGTGACTGTGTTCTCAGCTCCAAGATAATTGTATAGTTTTTTATATTGGGGTTTAGGGGCGCTCCGACAACAAAGGTCACATGGCGCCCATGACTGTGTATAGTGTTGATTGTGTTGAGACATTAGGCTATATCACGTATCAGCACTTAGGAAGGTGTTATATAGGCTATAGCAAAAGCTGAAGCATGAGCTGGACCTCTTTCTTAAACTCACTGTCTTTAAATTTATTTCCTCTAATGGTTCTTCATTTTTATAATTGTCAGTTTTATGTAACATGTGGCAGTGTTTTGACAGTGCTTCATTGTTTGCTTCTTTGTTTATAGGCTGCATTGCTTTATGATGACCACATTGGTGATGATGAGTCTGAATTATTAGGTTTCTTTGCATCCTATTGTATGATTTGATAACATTCCAATGATTTATTATGATTTGATCAAATGAATTTGATAACATTCCAATGATTTAATATGATTTGATCAAATAAATTTGATAAAATACAAATCATATGGCAATATACAATACACCAAGCAGTAACAACTGTGCTCACTATTATGATTGTCTTGCAATTATATCTTGCCTGCAAATGTGCAGGTAAATGACCATTTTTCAGATTACATGAAGTGGGAGTTGCAAGATATCCTGAAAGCTAACTACTCTCAAGACTGGTTCAACAATTCAAAATGTATAACTTCAGTGCTGGAGAAGTGCCTCGATCTGTTATTGATGGTGTCATGCAGCTGGCCTTAATATCTCAACAGTCTGTCAGTCACATCACTGAAAACATCTTGAAATATTTGACTGGAGTGGGGGGAGTCAATAAAGAAGTAATGGCAGAATCAGTTGCTAACTTTGCCTCAATGGCAAACATTGAAATTGGACAGGCTCAAGGTTTGGTCAAGGTCCTGCTGAATATCCTGAAAGCCTCTTACAGAGGAGGTCTCACTTCAGCACAAGTTGAAGATGACTTCCAGAAGCTGACTGGTTCAGTGGAGGCAACAAACCCCATTGTGACCCTGTGGTCCAAGTATGTTCACCAATCAGACACAGCCACTGAGGCAGTAAGTGCAAGTGCAGATGCCGGGCAGCCTGAAGCACCATCAGCCAGTACTGTCAACACCCGGCCAGCTGCAGCAGCGGTGGTGGTCGGTACAGAGGCCGGCTCGGCCGGAGTCCCGTCCGACAGCGGCGACCCGCCGGGGGAGGTACCGCTCACCAGTCTGGATGACGTGCTGGAGGGCGCCGGAGTGCGCGCCTTCGACGAGCTGCAGGACATCCAGTGGAGTTTTGGCGTGACGGCGGCCAGCAGCGAGCCGACCCGGGTCGGCCGCACGTTCGTCCGGCTCGGCCTGCACGTGCAGTCGCCGGAGGGGCGGCCGGCGGTGCGGCACGTCCAGCTGACCGTGAGCCAGTTCTACTCGCTGCTGCATCAGCTGGAGAAGGCGCGAGCCGTGGCCAGGTTCATGTGACCACGCCGAGAGACTGGCGAACGGCGTGCGTGGGCTGGGGCGCTGTCGTCTAGACTAGATGGCGCTGTCGTCAGGTGCTCAGTAACATTGCTAAGCGCTGATGTGTTGTATCAGCAGTGTTATATGGTTTACCAGCCATTGTATGGCTTATTTCAGCGGTTAATCAGCCAGTCAGTGGCAGTGCGATTTTAATTCCGCTTTCACCCCGTGCCTGCGAGGCGCGAGCTGGTCAATGCTACCAGACGAACCGGTAAGATGTCGCCCCCAGCGACAAGATGTTTTCCTAAAAATGAAATGTAGTCTTTGTCGACTGCGATGTAAGTGCGAAATGATGTGCCGTTGTTATTCCAATATTGTGTACCTCGCGAGCAGACTAGTTATTGAGTCACCTTTTTGGAAGAATTCAATAAAGATTTATTTTGGAATATGAATGATTCAGTCGCCGTTTGATTCATGGATAACCATTTTGAGAAATGATTTTCAGATTCAAAGAATCAAAACATGTGTTGATCAAATCACGTTTGACTCACCATTGAAATAGCATTGTAGTCTTTTTGATTCAATCAGCCTTGTTTCTATGCAGGTTTTGATTCAATCATGATTCATAAATAAAAAAATCTGGTGAATTGATTCGTCTTTGATTCAAGGGATTTTGATTGAACGATTCCAATCGATTCAATCAGAGTCGAATCAATAACCAGTCTGCTCGCGAGACGTGTACTTCTCAATTCGCTGAGGATGAGTGTAAACAACGTCCAAACTTTGTCCCCTGGTTCTGATAAGTTATGCTCGCGTTGTGTGCCAAGACCTGATGAAGACATGGTGTTAACCCACCACGACATTATCTGGCCATGGCCCATGAAACAAAACAGTACGGTGTTACACAATACATATATTTTAGTCGCAGTATGGACTGTTGATGGGTCGGGACCAGTGTCTACATCACTTACTACGCACATACACCAAGCCCGAACACTGTTTCCGAGGACCCGGTTCACTTTGCTGGCTCCACAGTGACAAAATACCGCTGACTGGCGACCAAGCGTTCCCGGACCGCTGACCGGCCGGAGACAACCGGTCACGCCACTCACAAGATCCAGCGACACGATACCCAAACCCAGGCGGCGACAGCACCACTGTTCACCGGTCCCCCTCGGGCCCGCCGCCGTCACCGAGCTCCAGTCTGGCCACCCGATCCACGTCCGAGCTACTGAGCGGCTCCCCCGTCCCGGCCGGCGGCTCCTGCAGAGACGAGCCGCCGCGCAGCTTGGCCAGCTGGTCGGTCCGCTTCCTCTGCACGGCGTCCTGGTACGGCGGATTGATCGGCGGCTGGTTCGGCGCGTGATACTCGTACTCGGCGTCCTCGTTCAGCTGCCGGGGACACAGCATCGTCAGCATACAGACGCAGAGGAGGGACAGCAGGGGCGTCTTCACAGCCGAGCCGTCAGCTAAGGTCAGGGTTCCCGTACCCTGCCCAGCCCACCCCGTATACCGACCTGGAGCGGGTAGGTGAGATCGGCGTCGTATCCGGAGAGGTCCCCACAGGCGAGGAACGGCACCAGGACCCGGTTGGGACCGGCCAGCTGGTCCAGGTCCGAGTACTGGTGGTCCAGCAACGGGTTGGTCATGTTGGGCACGTAACCCGCCGGCGGAAGGTAGTCCTCACACACCACAAACGATTCTGCCAACAGAGAACAACAATACAATCACTGTCAGTCGCACTACAGCCGCCAGCCGAGAGGAGGCCCAGGGGCGTAACCATCACTGGGGTCACTGGGGATCAGTCCTCGGTAACATTTTCGGATTTTAACATTGTATTGTATTCGACCACATATCGGACGTGCGAGACGAACTGGGCTGGCCTACCGCCCGCCAGTTGTACGAACTTCACTCATTAAATTTTCTGCACAAAATTCGCTGCACCGGGGAACCAGTGGCTGTTTCCTCTCAGCTTCAGGTCAACTCTGCTCTTCGCTCTCGAACCACCCGGCAGGACGCAGATCTGGCTCTCCCGCGCGTGAGAACCGAAGCAGGCAGGCGGCGCCTTCTTTTTTGTACGGCGCAGATATATAACCGCCTTCCGCTGGAGATTCGTGATTTATTCCTGGGGGCTTTTAAGCGTGCAGTGTCCGAACTTTTAGTTGTGTGAAGTGAATAAAATGAGTGTGTGACTGCGTGGGTGTATGTGCGTGTGTTTATTTTATATAGCCCGTTTGCACTTTTATATTCATCTGATCTTATTGTGTGTTGTATACAGTGTCTTTTAACATGTCTCTCTTCTTAACCCTAACCAGACACTCGGAATAGCCATTTTAAAATTGAGTGTTTTAATTGTTTAATACAATACAATACAGTTCGTAGTAGGCACGAGGACGGGAGCATGACCAGGACGGTGTCGGGGCAGAGATGGGGTGGGCGGGGTCAGGATGTTAACGGCACCACACGAACCTATGCTGGAGTTCCTGCTGCTGCGCGGCTTGGCCACGGTGACTCGGCTGAAGAACACCTTCAGCTGCGAGTACAGCAGCGTCACGTCCTTCCCGCGGAAGATCTTGGCGACGAACGTGCCGCCCGGGGCCAGCACATGCGTCGTGATGTTGAGTGCCGCCAGCAGCAGCTGAGCCTGAGGTAAAACAATGGTTTTCGGTTAACTGGAAGAAAGTCAAGCAAACAAAATCAACAATTGAAGCTGCATCTATAAATTACTAGGTTGCGAGGTTTAACCACAAACACTAACAAGGATAGAAGTCCTGTCAAGGGTGTAAAATAGCAAGCTTTGTAGTCACATTTCACCTAGGTGTACACGTGGATGCACTGCCCTCCTCTCCCCGTTTCCCACCTGGATGTACTCGTCGAGGTCGTGCAGGCCGGTGACGTCCGGCGCGCCGTCACACACCACCAGCTGCGCCTGCCGGCCGCTGAACTCGGCGATTATCTGCTCGGCCGTCGACCGCTTGGTGATGTCGCCCTGGATCTGGATGACGCCCGGCAGCGGCGCCATCGCCTGCAGGTCTACCGCCACGATCTTCACGTCACCGCTGGCTGTGCCGTCCCTCCTGTGCACAGCAGGGCAGGTGTGCTGGCAAACTTAGGTACAAGGTAAGGTTAGGAGTTTAAAAGAGTGTTTGTCTTCCCCAGGAAGGGACTATAACAGTTCCATGGAATTATTATGATCTTTGTTGCTGGGATAATTTTTGGGGAAGTCCTTTGCTATGCAGAGCTTGTTGTTTAAAGGGAATAGGTCACCTTGAAAGTTGTCTTGAAGTTCAACCATTAGGTGCATCTTGAGCTCAAAACTATGAATATGACTTTGGTTTGGACAACTGATGGATATATGTGGAGAAAGAAGTAAGTTTCTCTTTCTATTTCACGAGAAATCGTACGATAGCAGCTGGCGTTCTGGCTCCACCCCGCTCCGCCTGACGCCAAGTACAATCTCTGACAAGGGGCCGCCGCGCCGCCCGGGCGGCTGAGCGGATATTAACGAGGCATCGTGACCAGAGACTACGTGCCAGAGAGTGTACCTGCCTCCGGCGGCGCGGCGGCGAGCGTTCATTCCCCGATCGTGGCCCGGAACAGCGGGAATTAAATCGGGCCCACTAGGCCTGTGTCGAAATTACTTAACGTAGAGAGGTAATTCTTTCAAACCATTTTTAGATCTGCTCTACAAATCTGCTATCTCAGTCCAAAACCCCATGTTAAAGGTGAACTATTCCCTTTAAACATAAAATAAAACCAACCTTGCATCTCTGCTCACCTGTAGAATTTGGATTCAAAAGCTGTGTGTGCACATGCAAGAACATCAAAGAAGAAAAGGTACAGAACATTGAATGTTAAGTGCTATTTTACTTACATTTTTCCTATTTAACCACATACCATTATCAAAAGCATGGATACTGTGTATTCCTATGGGGATTTGTGTTAGCATTAACCAAACTTACGTGAGTTTTCTGGACAGCACTTGACTCCAGCTCCCAGGGGCAGCACAGAGGTCCACAACCCTTGTCACATCTGCAACAAGCAGACTGTGTCAGCTGAGTGGTACAGTAACCCACATGGGCCATCTAGCCACATATGCTATTTGGTCTCTGAGGTTACAGCATAGGTACCTATATTCAACTGAGTGCTGCTCAAGTAAATCAAGAAATTCATTGCCATCTTCATATTGCATAGGTACAAGAATTTTGAGGTTCATAACATTTTCCTTTATACAGACTTAATTTGGTCACATTCACAAGGGTGAAACATCATTTTATGCTGGCCACACAGCTTCAAAAACGCAAGGAACATTAACCTTTAAATATGTTGAATTCTTCATCAATTTGCAGAAGTTTAAAAGCACTTCTTGCCCTCCAGCCTTCTTCCTTTGCCAGTCTGTAATAAATGTCGCGTTTGTCCTTTGATGAGCGACCCATGTTTGCAAAAACCTGCAAATGTGCAATACATTGTTAAGTGACAATCACAAGACAACTTAAAAATAATAACAGCATTCACAAAAACCTGCAAATGTGCAATACCTACATTGTTAAGAGACAATCAATAAGGCAACTTAAAAATAATAACAGCAAGTTGAGAGTATTTATCTATTGCATTGCATATTATCACAAACTTGTATTTACAGCATTGTATATTTTTACAAACTTCTTTTTACAATAATAGGTACGTACCCACCTACAGGGCACTAACCAAGGCTATATATACTACCAACGATGCCACCAGCCATGCACCAACGATAATGTCCTTGTTCTTGATGGGTAGCCTTCAATATACCCACGGTAGATAAAATACAATATACCCTGGGTTAGGGCGCGTAGCTGCGGGGTGCATATCATATTGCCCAATTACATATTGCCCAACCAAACAGTGCCCAAATTACGAATTGCCCACATGCTCAGATGTGTTAACGGCCATTTGCCCAACGACGTTTTGCCCAAGGTACACATTGCCCACAACCATATGTGCTAACGGCTTACTGCCCAACGGCTGTTTGCCCAACGCACACACTGCCCAACCACGTTCTGCCCAACGGCTTTTTGCCCACCCACGGACTGCCCAAAATCCATCGTGTTCTACCGCCTTCTACGCGCCAGCCCACCTGGTGCTGCCATCTGGGAAATCAAGCTTTATTGTAGATGGCAGCACCTTTTCTTTGCAGGCACTGATAATGGCCTGAACAGGCCTCAGATATCGCGGAACGGCGGCGCCGTCCGGCCGGCTGGAAGTGCCTGTATCCCGAAGTTGGATCTGGGATCCCAGTGGATCCCTCGGCATAAAATGCTTGAAGATCGCATCCTCCTGGATGCCCTCGGCGTAAAATGTTTCAGGATCTGGGATCTTTGTGGATCTCTCATCTCAAAATATATCAGGATTTGGGATATTTGTAGATCCCACGGCAGTGGCATCGCCACGGGGGGGGGGGGGAGCGGGCAACTCCCCCCTCCTCCGATTGGGTACCCCCTGAGTTCGATACAGATCCGAAGAGATTTTGATGTCGGACAAAATAGGGGTAGGTTGACCGTGCTTCCAGAGGTTTGCCTCGACACTAAATTTCCGATTTTTACCCCTGGGATTCCAACGAATCCGTGGTGCCCCGGCGCGGTGATGCCCCTTCATGGCCCAAGGGGGGGGGGGGTCACGACCCCCGTGGCCCCCACCCCTGGATCCGCCACTGGTGTGTTCAAATGCCGCTAAAACTTGCATTGTAACCATTAATTTGTTAATCCCATCAGCACAAATACATTAGGTACAGCTAGGTAATTCAAACGTCAGGTCATATCCTTCGGGGCTATTTTTATCTATGATACAAATAGCATATCATTGCAAGCCTCAGCTGATGCACGCATCGGCGCGACGTCAAACCACGGCCACGTGGAAACAGAGGGCCCGTGACGGCAGATGCCAAAAGAAGTGGCACTGATGCCAGCGAACAGTGTACTGTTGTCCTCGACCGTCTCAGCGTCCCAAGCCAGCGAACAGTGTACTGTTGTCCTCGACCGTCCCAGCGTCCCAACTAATTGGTATACCAGTCAAGGACGCACCGGGCATGTGGAACAGGCGCCGCCCCGCAAACGCTAAAACCAACACCGACAGACCAGGTGGCGGCACCTCGCGCAGTGAGGAGGGGGGATGGCGTCTCTGACCGCTGCGTGGGGGATCGGCGCAGGCGCGGCGGCGGACGTGCGGCCCGCACGAACTGATGGACCGGACGGGTGGGCGGGGTGTCGCGGGTCTCCTGGTGGCGATCATGACCAGGGACGTGGGAACCGTGGGGGCGATGGGGCAACTCGCCCCCGCAACTTTGGAGCTGGGGGGTGGGGGGGGGGGGCGACGCCCCCACAACTTTTTACACGTCCACTCGACCCTGTATAAGAACAAGGGCATTGTCACCGGAGTTTCAACGGCGGCGCGCAGCTCTGCGAAATTTGGCACAGCTGTTGGGGCATCAATTACCAACACGGTGTGATTTTTTTCCTCGGGTCATCCCAGGTCAGGTCACCAGGTCAAGTCAAGTGACTCCACATCCAAAAAAAATGCGGTCGTGCCACAGACAAAGTGATTGTGACCAAACGGTTTGAAACTCACATGATATCATCAGCCATCAGGTAATAAGTACCTACAATTCGTCTATCTCGATTTTTATTTTATATCGGTGAGGCGGGGTGACCTAAGGTCAGGTCTATTTCGTGACCTCCCATTATAAGTCAATGGGGACAAATTAGAAACACGTATAAATCCATAGGAAATGGCTAAATTTGACCAATTTTCACCAGATCCACCCTCTGGCGGGTCCAGAACGGTGGTTGGGGCAGGGAGGGGGGGGCACAGGTGGTTTGGGGGCCAAATCCCAAAAAGTTTCACACAATTCTGAAACTCATCGGATTTCGCTTGCTTATAAGTGCTGTGTGCTGATAGCTGATTTTAAACAAACTTGCCTTAGTAAAAGTTGTTTAGATTTTTTTTATATATCAGAAAATGTGTCAATTTACTCTTACTTACCCTTCGATAGTCTTAGTCTGATGACCTGATCTTAGGTCAATTTTGATGAACCTTAGTTACAGCAAATTCAATTACCTTTCGAACACTTTTTTTCCGCGCGTCGCTAGCTCTTTTATTATCGAGATATACATCTCGATAATAAAAGAGCTAGCTACGCGCGGAAAAAAGTGTTAGCCGAAATTTAGCCGAAATGTAATATAATATATAATACAAAATAGCCGAAATTTGACCTCTGGTGACCTCAGTATTGACTTGACCTAAAAATGTCGTAAGTACTTTCGATAGAGATTGTCTCGAGCTATCTAACACCATCTTCCGCTTGTGGCTACATTGCGTGTTTTTTTAGATCTTAGGTGAGGGGGCGGAAAAATCCCCCCCCCCCCCTCCCCGGCAGTTCGTGGTTGGCGAGAACCTCCGGCAGTGTGTGTGTGTGTGTTAATGGACCTTAATTCGGCAACAGTTAAAGGGAAATAATGACCTTTTTATTTTGTTAGCAACAATTTCTTAGGCTACCGTTATGTTTTTAAAATTATTTTATTTAAATTTAAGAATTAAATAAAATTATTCCCAAATTCAAAGTTGTAAGTTTGGAAAAAATACAAAACAAGTACCTTGTGTACTTCATGAAGGTCATTGACAAATTCGTCCTTCCCTACCATTGTTAACATCGAGTGCGGCATTTGTGGAGGCTCTGTGACATTTCCGATCAAACTGAGCGCTGCTCGGACACCCGCTAGTAGCGCTTTCGTTCTCCATGGCAACCAGGCGTCAGCCAATCAAAAGCCAGAAAGGGAATACGTTCTGGCTTTTCATTGGCTCACGCCTGGTTGCCATGGAGAACGAAAGCGCTACTAGCGTGCGTTCGAGCAGCACTCTGATCCGTGAAGCAATCCGTGAAGCATCCGTGATGCATGACTGACTATCAGTATAAGTCATGAATAACAACAACATGCAAACTATACCAACTCGAATAAAATAAGAGCGGAATGAATTGAACCCCAGGCAAGCTAGTATTCGCAAAGCACTCGGCACTGCGCCACAATAGCAAAAGGTGAGTGAAATGCATATTGGATACAATATTATTACGTCACAAGTTTCTGAAGTGTCAACTACTATGAAATACAGTGATAAAATACCTTTAATAATTATTAACAAGAAAATTCAAACTTAAAAACAATAATTTGAATAAGTCTTTAATTAGCTTTCAACTCGAAATCAGATATATTTTGCAATGCTACACAAGAATGGCACCAGTGACGTCATTAACAAAGCCTGCTACGGGACTTGGGTATACTAATCAGGAACAACTCGCCAAGTGCGCCGAGATGGTTAAGTGTGCCGAGAAGCATGACAATGACTTTGTAAACAAATCGCCGACACTAAATAGGTCGCCGTCGATGTGCATCGATGAGCTTCTGATTTAATTGCCAGTTTTGTGTTATTGTTCGTTAGTTTTTTGGGGAAAAATTATTATTTTTCATGATAAAATAAAGCATAGTGGTATATACAGCCACAGACAAACTATACACAACTCCTAATGTTGAAAACAAATGAATCGATTTTCAAAAATTGAGGGTCGCAACCACTAACTATGCCGCGTTGATGTGCATCGATGAGCTTCCGATTTTATTGCCACTTTTTCCAATCGCTGTTAGTTTTAGAAGATCGCCGGGCATATAATCACAACAAGCAGAACGCACAATATATTTTCCACTCCATTGCGTAAAAAACAATACGGGAAAAGCCCGCAGTTTGATGAGGACCAAAAGTACTTGACAAAAGGTCAGAAATAGTGCAAGTACCGGTCGTTAAAAGTGTGGAACGCTTATCAACTTTAACTTGAAATATCTTTCGGTAGGGAAGTTTTCATGCAAAATGTGATGAATTTACAATATATTTTGATCTCGTCTGGCGATTTCAAGTGCTAACTCCATTTTAGTGGAAAAAGGTCATTATTTCCCTTTAAAGGAATAACGTTCACCTTCAACATCGGGTTTTGAACTGAAATAGCAGTTTTGTAGCCCGTGTTGAGAAATCCTTATCTGCAACTTTGCTTGGCTGAAAAGACTCTCCAGCCGAAGATATTTGACTTTTTGGCGAAGGAATGCGGCGCATATATGATATACCGTACCGTCTGAGAGTGCCAGCACTGCCATTGAGCATGCGCAGACCAATAACGCACACCATAAACTTAATAATTTACGACCTTCTGTCCTGAATTGGCGCGATGTAGGACCATTTTTAAAAATAAAAAAAGAAACTGTATTAAAAAATATAATAAAATCGTGCTCTGAAAAAACTTCCGAAGGTGAACTATTTCCTTTAAAAGTCGATAACAATAACTCGGTAGGCCTGAGGCAGGCACGTAGCCAAGGGGGGGGGCGTGGGAGGCTACCCCCCCCCCCCCCCCCCCCCCCCCCCGCCTTGGAGGCCCGGCGGGCCCTTTTCGGGCGCGCAGTGCGCAGCGCACCGAAAAGGGCCGACGAGACCACGCTCATGGACTACGCGAAGCGTGGTCTTTAAGAGTTTAGAGCATTTCAGAGGTTCTTTAGGGGCACCAGGGCCCTTTCTGAAAGACCAGAGGGCCCTTGGACGTTCAGCAGAGCCCTGTACATGTCAGAAGGGCCCTTGGACAAGCCGAAAGGGCCCCTGAGCGGGTCAAAGGGCCCCTGAACACGTCGAATGAGCACCGAGCCAGCACAGAGGGACCCCTGGGAAGGTCGAAGAGGCCCCTGAGCATGTCGGCAGGGCGACAAAGCAGCCAGTGCAGTCCCTTGCCAGGTCTTAAGGACCCCCTGAACAGGCTGGAGGGCCCCTGGACAGACCAGCACCAGAGGGCCTCTGAGAAGTTAAAAGGGCCCCTGTGCATGTCAGAGGGGCCCCTGACCAGACCAAAAGGGCCCCTGAACATGCCGAATGGGCTCCTAGTCAGCACGGAGGGGCCCCAGGGAAGGTCGAAGGGCCCTCTGAGCATGTTGACAAGGCGACAAAACAGAAAGCGCAGTCTCTTGCCAGGTTGGAAGGGCCCCTTAGAAGGCTGGAGGGCTCCTGGGCAGACCAGAGGGCCCTTGGGAAGTCCAAAGGGCCCCTGTGCATGTCAAAGGGGCCCATGACCAGACCGAAAGGGTCCCTGAGCAGGTCAGATGGCCCCTGATTACGTCGAATGGGCCTCTGGCCAGCACAGAAGGACCCCTGGGCAGGTCGGAGAGGCCCCTGAGGATGTCGGCAGGGTGAAAAAGCAGCCAGTGCAGTCCCTGGCCAGCTCGGAAGGGCCACTGAGCAGGCTGGAGGGCCCCTGGACAGACCAGAGGGCCCCTGGACAGACCAGAGGGCCCCTGAACAGACCAGAGGGCCCCTGGACAGATCAGAGGGCCCCTGGAAAGTTGAACCTCACAAAATAAAGTGGCCGAAATCCGTTTTTTTAATCCGAAATCCGAGTTTTTCATATCCTTTTTTTTTGGGGGGGGGGGTGTAACGCTCGGGAAGGGGCCCTTTCGAGGCGCCGCCACCCCCCCCCCCCCCACACACACACACACACACACACACACACACACACACACACACACACACACACACACACACACACACACACACGCCCTGGACGAAATCCTGGCTACCGGGAAATTTTTCAGAACACGATTTTATTATATTTTTTAATACAGTTTCTTTTTTTTATTTGCAAAAATGCTCCTACATCGCGCCAATTCAGGACAGAAGGTCGTAAATTATTAATGTTATGGTGTGCATTATTGGTCTGCGCATGCTCTATGGCAGTGCTGGCACTTTCAGACGGTACGGTACATCATATATGCGCCGTATTCCTTCGCCAAAAAGTCAAATATCTTCGGCTGGAGAGTCTTTTCAGCCAATAAAAGTTACAGATAAGGATTTCTCAACACGGGCTACAAAACTGCTATTTCAGTTCAAAACCCATGTTGAAGGTGAACTATTTCCTTTAAGTAGGTACTTGTGTGGATCTTGTTATTCAGTGCCGGCGTGTGGAGTTTGTGCCGCAACCGGGCCCGGGGAGAGTGCACGGCGGCGCGCGACTAGAGCAGAGGGCGGAGCGATCGAGAGAGTAATTACCCGGATGACCACTAGCAGATCCAGAGGGGGGGGGGCAACCAAGGCAGTGTAACTTGGGCAATCTGTGATATAGGCAATATGATATGTACCCCGGCCATTTGGTGGTCTGCGGCCGCTGGTGACCTTGGCCGCCCGGCGCACCGGCTGCGTGGCTTGGCATCACATATCTCGGCCGGGAAGGGACGTGGCAGGGGAGGGTAATTATTGTCGGGCGCCAGGGTCGGGCGTTGAGGGTCGATCCGGCCCGCTGCCGGCGATCCGCCCGCATGCGTCTGTGGACGGCGGCACTGGTCGGCTAATCTCTTGCTTCCTGTAGAATGGCTGACGATTCGCATAAAGCGCCTCCACACTCTACAATATACATACACATCACTCATTAGTGAATTACCTTGAATTTATGTGTTTGCAATGTGTTTGCTCTTCGAACCGCTGAAGCGAATGTCAACATTCGCTTCACCTGCGGAGAGGACGGCCGACTGCGTCACAATCAACATGTTGGTATGGCCTGGCCTGTGATCTTACCGCATGTACTCGATGTTGTCAACGCGTCGATTGTGTCGGGAGTGTTGCCGAAGGAGTGGCAGCGGGCTACTGTGGTTTCTATCCATAAGTCATGGATTCCGACAGAGCCGAGTAATTATCGCCCAGTCTCGATACTGCCTGCACTTTAAAAAAAAGTTATCTTAATAGTTCACCTTCGGAATTTTTTTCACAACACGATTTTATTATATTTTTTAATACAGTTTCTTTTTTTCTTTTTAAAAATGGTCCTACATTGCGCCAATTCAGGACAGAAGGTTGTAAATTATTGATTTTATGGTGTGCGTTATTGGTCTGCGCATGCTCCATGGCAGTGCTGGCACTTTCAGACGGTACGGTACATCATATATGCGCCGTATTCCTTCGCCAAAAAGTCAAATATCTTCGGCTGGAGAGTCTTTTCAGCCAAGAAAAGTTCCAGATAATGATTTCTCAACACGGGCTACAAAACTGCTATTTCAGTTCAAAACCCATGTTGAAGGTGAACTATTTCTTTTAACAAGATCTATAACGCACAATTCACAAATATTTTACACTCACCGCCAACGTTACACCGCCAATACGTACCGTGAACTAATGAGATGCCGTCTACCTTGGTAGACTGTCCCGCAACGCACAGGTGTCCGCAACACCTCCGCGGTACAGCCTTGAACCTACTATTCCAGGCGCTATACCTAGGGACATCTACTGACCAAAGCTCAAAGCTTTATATCAACCGCCAGATGTCTCCGTCGTGGGCGCGATTCTAGCGCGTAGAACAGGGTAGAACACGGTAGGTTTAGGTCTTCTGAGTTTGGGCAGAGCGTGCGTTGGGCAAAACGTCGTTGGGCACAACGTCCTTGGGCAGTGTAAGCCTTGGGCAAAAAGCCGTTGGGTAGAACGTCCTTGGGCAGTGTGAGCCTTGGGCAAAAAGCCGTTAGGCAGAAAGCCGTTGGGCAGTAGGCCGTTGGGCAGAAAGCCGTTGGGCAGTAGGCCGTTGGGCAAAAAGCCGTTGGGCAGAAAGCCATTGGGCAGTAGGCCGTTGGGCAAAAAGCCGTTGGGCAGAAAGCCGTTGGGCAGTAGGCCGTTGGGCAAAAAGCCGTTGGGCAAACAGCCGTTAACAAATCTGAACATGTGGGCAATATATAGTTTGGGCAATCTGACTGGTTGGGCAATCTGTAATTAGGCAACACGAACGCCTCCCTAGCTGCGAGGTACCAACGATAATGTAAAACAACTTGTTCGGCGGTGAGAGCTTGTCGAGCATCCTGTCACAAGTGAGCCATACATGAATCAAAATATGTTTATTTCAATGTTGATGACATCATATATGAATCAATTTGGAAACAAAGTAATGTATGTTTTGTAATGTTAGGTACAATATACACAGATTAAGTTAATCGAATTTCATGTGAGATGTATAGCAGTCTGTTGAGAAAAATAAGACTATAAAAACTAGGGCCTTGGTAAAAACTATATATGACGTCATTACTGATCAAAAGAATGTGCGGAAATACCTCGAAACGGCCGGACGTCGTTGCGTATTGGAGGCGTAATGCATGAGTTATTTTATATTTGCATTGATTTGTTTCCTTGATGTGTTGCATATTCATGTTCAGTAGGCACGAGGAATTGAAACAGGCTAGTTAAAATGGCAACAATACACTTGTCAGTGCTCATCCAATCCAAATAATCCCACCATAGACGTTGTAGGGTAGGATAGGCAGGTATGGACCTCAACCGACCTACCTACCTAGTACCTACCTACCACATTTTAGTCTGTTTTAGTGGTGTAGGGCAAACTATCGTAAGGTCGGACATGCGGTACTGCCAGATATTTCATGGTGGTGGTGGTGGTGTGTGCTTAAAACACCAATATATCACCAGCACCATGAAACATTTGGATGACAAGCGACAGCTTGTCCGATCCAAGTTTACTAGTCCCATTTTAGTCTGTTTTAGTGGTGTAGGGCAAACTATTGTAAGGTCGGACATGCTGTACTGCCAGATATTTCATGGTGGTGGTGTGTGCTTAAAACACCAATATATCACCAGCACCATGAAACATTTGGATGACAGCTTGAGCTTGTCCGATCCAAGTTTACTACCCTGCCTTGTTTCTTGTAATTCAGTGTTTAGTGGTGACATGTTTTGCTTTGTTGTTTCAGCTTTATTAGAAAATAAGTTATCAAGGCATCTTGATCTCCCAGAGAAAAAAGCATCACTTCTCAACCATGGTGACTGTGGAGATATACGAGTTTGTTAGACTGTTCTTTGAGGTAAGTGTATTGTAGGTTGTTCTTGCTTTTGTTAGGAATCAAGGTGTGAGGGAATTTTTTCCAATTAAATAAGCTGTTTGGAATGTTAATGGAATTTCAAAAGTGACAACTGTTCTATTGTGATCCCCACTCAGATATTATACTTAATACTCAATACTCAATAGATACAGGATAGAAGGCCCCGCATCTGGGGCCTTTAGACTCCCGCTCTCTACAGCTCAACTATAATTTAAGTCTTACTGGTGCCTTGTCCAGGTCCTTCGCTTCTTGCCTTGTCCTTCTTGTCCTTCGTCCTTCGCTTATGTATTGCCTTTAAGTGTAACAGCTCTAGGATGAAGTGCTAGCATGTTATACTTTTGATGCATGTATAGATCCCTTAATTATACACATAATGGCTATAGTGATGCAAACTTCTTGCATATTTGTTAGTCATGCAATGTGTATTGCTGTTTTCTAGCCCTGAGGAGATCAGGTGATAAGAGGAGCGTATAAGCTGGATTAAATCTCCAGGAAGTGATCACATGTGGTCTGGCTGAAATGTAATATGTATTGCTGTTTTCTAGCCCTGAGGAGATCAGGTGATAAGATGAGGAGCTTATAAGCTGGATTAAATCTCCAGGAAGTGATCACATGTGGTCTGGCTGAAATGTAATATGTATTGCTGTTTTCTAGCCCTGAGGAGATCAGGTGATAAGATAAAGACATAAAGACATAAAAGAAAAGTGCAACAAAGAGCCTCTTGGGCCCATCCGAGGTTGCACCCCACCCCACCCCCCCCCCCCCCCCCCCCCACCACCACCAGTCTCGCCCCTTCAAATCACCTTACTCTACCTGCATAAAAGAAGGCTAATCCCACGAGTATTTATGAACTAATCCCTTCTCTGTAAAGTATTTATCTAATCTAATTTTGAAGGAAGCAAGTGTCACTGCATCAGCGACATCCCCTGGTAGCATATTCCAATGTCCTACAACCCTTCTACTGAAAAATGACTGTCGTAGCCTAGTCCTACTTTGTTTCATAATGAGTTTATGCTGATGACCTCTACCTCGATTTTCCCTATTGAACTCAAACATACCCTTTAAATATCCAGAATGCTGACTATTTACAAATTTGAAGACTTCAATTAGATCTCCTCTTAGCCTTCTATATCTAAGTGAAAACATACCCAATTTCTTTAATCTATCTTCATAAGGTAAACTACCAAGACAATTAACCATTTTTGTTGCCCTTTTTTGAACTCTTTCTAACAACCAGCAATCTTTCTCATATGTTGGAGACCAGGCTTGTACACAATACTCCAAATGTGGTCTAACGTATGCACAATACAGTTTTGTTATTACCTTTTCACTCTTGTAGGAAACATTTCTGTTAATGGCCCCTAGCATTCTAAGTGCCTTTTTCCTAGCTTCTACAACCTGGTCTGACGCTGATAGTCTATTGTTTACCACGACACCTAAATCTCTTTCCTTTTCAATCTGCTCCATTTTCTGCCCACCCATTTCATACCTATGTTTACTGCTAACCCGTCCAGCGTGCATAATCTTACATTTACTCAAATTGAATTTCATCTGCCATGCTTCAGACCACTCAACTAGCTTGTCCAGATCTGATTGAAAAACATCCTGATCATGTTTTCCTCTAATAATCCTGACAACTTTTAGATCGTCTGCAAATTTCAAGACTTCGCTGTCTATACTGTTCTCAATTGCATTCACAAATATTATAAAAAGCAATGGGCCCAGGACTGAGCACTGTGGAACCCCACTGAGAACCTCCTTCCATTGTGATTGGCACCCATTCAATATAACCCTTTGCTGGCGTCCTGAAAGCCACGTTTCTATCCAATCCAGAATCTTGCCCCTGATCCCATGAATTTTAAGTTGCAACCCCAGTCTTGTATGGGGGACTTTGTCAAATGCTTTACTGAAATCAAGAAAAGCTACATCTAGCTGTTTACCCTGATCAAAGCTATCTGTTGCAACATCCAAAAAATCCAGAAGATTAGTTAAACAAGAACGGCCCTTCCTAAAGCCATGCTGTGTATCCTTGATGAGTTCATTTTGCTCCAAGAATTCAACAATCTTATCTTTGATGATTGATTCAAGCACCTTGCAGACTAATGAGGTCAGACTAACTGGTCTATAGTTTTCCTCTTTACTTCTATCTCCCTTTTTATGAATAGAAACAACATTTGCTCTTTTCCAATCAAGTGGAATTTTACTATCTGCAAGTGATTTAGAAAATATTATGGCTAATGGAACCGACAACTCCCTTTCAGATTCTCTTAAAAGTCTAGCATGAATTTCATCAGGTCCTTCTGCCTTGTTAGGCCTTACTTTCTTTAGATATTCTAGAACAAGTTCACTACTTATGCCACCTAGCTCTCCTATAGTCTCCTCTGTCTCTGGCTCAGGCTGAAGTGCTGCAATACTACTCTGGTCCTCGATAGTAAAGACAGATTGAAACTGATCATTAAGCACTTCAACCATTTCACTGTCCTTGCTAACTAACACATCATCTACCTTAAATGGACCTATATTTTTGGAAACTGTACTTAACTTATAAAAACTGAAGAACTTCTTACTATCTGCATTACAATATCTAGCTAAATCAAGTTCCTTTGCCCTTTTAGCTGCTCTGACCTTTTTCTTAACTGAATTTCTTGCATTCTGGTAGGCCTTCTGATTTATATCTAGTGAAGATCCCTTCAAAATGCCAAATGCACTTCTTTTAGCTTGTATAGCACTCCTTACTTCTGGGGTAAGCCAAACTGGATTGCCCTTGGTTCTGTTACGTTTGTGCCTGAGGGGTATATGCCGATTTTGAATTTGGCTTAATCTAGCTTTGAAAACATTCCAGGCCTCACATGCATCTAAACCTGCCAACTCAACGTTCCATTTTATCTGTGCGAGGTCATTTCTAATACCATCAAAATCAGCCCGGCTGAAGTTTGGAACCATAATAAGGTTATCTTTGGGCCTCATTTCTGATGAGATATTGAATTTAACCATATTGTGATCACTGGTTCCTAGACCTGCACAAATACTTATGTCACTAACTAGATCACTGTTGTCTGAGAATACAAGGTCTAGAATGGAGCAATGTCTGGTTGGCTCTGTTACAAACTGATGCATGAAAAGCTCCTCTTCAAAGATTTGCCTATACAACCTACACTCATTTGTTTCCTCTGCTATACTTTCGTATCCTCTTAAGTTAAAATCTCCCATAATAAGACACTGAGCCCGAAAGTTCCTACGTATTTCCTCACAAATATCTTGGTCTGTTTCAGCTGAGATTTAATCCAGCTTATAAGATGAGGAGCTTATAAGCTGGATTAAATCTCCAGGAAGTGATCACATGTGGTCTGGCTGAAATGTAATATGTATTGCTGTTTTCTAGCCCTGAGGAGATCAGGTGATAAGATGAGGAGCTTATAAGCTGGATTAAAGCTCCAGGAAGTGATCACATGTGGTCTGGCTGAAATGTAATATGTATTGCTGTCTTCTAATCCAGAGGATTGAGATGCCCATCATCCTGATTTGAGCTCCAAGAAGTGATCATATGTGACCTGACTTTCATATTAGGTCATTTTGCAACCAACAGACAAGTGAAGGCAACCCTGACATGGAATGGCTGTGTTGCAGCATTGGACGATGAGGATGAGAGAATTAAGGCTAAAAGCACTGCTGACTGGAAAATAAATTATTTCTGGTGGATAACAATGATCTATGTATCATTTCAGGTTCCAATTTACCATCTTATTCTGGAGGCTGTTCTCATCATTTGGGTGCTGAGTCTTATTTTGAAAAGGACCAAAAAATCTTCAAAATCGTCTCTGTCTGAAAAGGTGAGATGCTCTGTACTGTACTATACACCAATGCAAGTATTGTACTTAAGTGCAGTCCTTATAATGCCTGGCAACCTTGTGATAGTGCTACATGGCTAACTTACCAAATATATGGCAATCATCATATCAATGCTGGACATTGTTGTGTCATGGTTTTGCGAAATAACTGAGCATTATCAAAGCCTTGCTTCATGCTTGTTATAGACCTTACAGAATTAGTGCTAGTAACACCATTGAAACTCTGGTATTAAGTATTTTGCTTCACATACCTGTATTGGTACGATGGACTGTCGATGCCTCTACAAATATAGTATCCCTGTATATAGTGTGATCCCCTAACCCCCAATACCCATACTTCTCCGAGCGATGCCTAACCGCCGCGTGTGCCCTCTCACGGTGTCAGGCCAGCCTCTGGAATAAGCTCACCGAGCATGTGAGTGTGTCCTCGGCGGCGATGGGCTGGCTGACGCGGTCACCACTCCACCGCCAGTGCCTGTGTCCAGCGTGATGTTCGTGTGTGTATCTGGCAGTGAGACCCTGACAGAGGAGAAGCTGTGACAAAAACAGGCTGCATTACTGAAAGACTATTGGAGCTTGTGCTTAAAACATAACAGTATTTTTTTGTATGTCAAAAACATTTTAAGCTATCTCGAAGTTTTGAAGCAAGTGATTGTCGCTGTTTGGCCTCTGCATTCTGCACTGATCTCAGCTACTAGCTGCTGCCTCAGTGATCGTTCCGCGTATATACATCGGACAACTGATTTACGCCAGGCGCTCGCTGCGCTGCGACATTAAAACGTCATTATCTCCCAAAGTACTTCATGAATTTCAGCGAAATTGTATAGGGAGACTTGTAGCTGATGCAGCATAAGGTACTGTAAGCTTCATATCGATATCTATTATGGTTTTTGAGTTATAAAGAAAATCCGTCGGGGCAGATTCCACCCCCACCCCCTGTAATTACGGTAAAGGTTAGGTCAGGTTCGATTATGTTAAAACAATTGTTTCCTACCACACTCGGAAAACGAACGTCAGTTGTCTACGAGACCCCCATCCCCCCCGTAGTGCCGCAGCGCAGCGAGCGCCTGGCGTGAATCAGTTGTCCGATGTATTTACGTGATCGTTCCTGTGTCGGCCTGTTTGGACCGCGCGGTGTTCCGTGTTTAATTGTTTGACGGGAGCGATGCATTCGCTCTTCCCGACTGACAGCTCCATCGCTCGCCCGTCACGTGTCTGCCTTGACAGCTCCATCGCTCGCCCGTCACGTGTCTGCCTGTCTCACAGCTCTGCTCTGATCTGCTCTCTGATCTGATCTCTGATCTGATCTCTGATCTGCTCTGCTGATCAGATCTGCTCTGCTGATCAGATCTGCTCTGCTGATCAGATCTGCTCTGCTGATCAGATCTGCTCTGCTGATCAGATTTGATCTCTGATCTGATCTGCTCTGCTGATCTGATCTGATCTGCTGATCTGATCTGCTGATCTGATCTGCTCTCTGATCTGATCTGATCTGCTGATCTGATCTGCTCTCTGATCTGATCTGATCTGCTGATCTGATCTGATCTCTGATCTGATCTGATCTCTGATCTGATCTGCTCTCTGATCTGATCTGATCTGCTGATCTGATATGCTCTCTGATCTGATCTGATCTCTGATCTGATCTGCTCTCTGATCTGATCTGATCTGCTGATCTGATCTGCTCTCTGATCTGATCTGATCTGCTGATCTGATCTGCTCTCTGATCTGATCTGATCTGCTGATCTGATCTGCTCTCTGATCTGATCTGATCTCTGATCTGATCTGCTCTCTGATCTGATCTGATCTGCTGATCTGATCTGCTCTCTGATCTGATCTGATCTGCTGATCAGATCTGCTCTCTGATCTGATCTGATCTGCTGATCTGATCTTCTCTCTGATCTGATCTGCTCTGATCTGCTCTCTGATCTGATCTGCTCTCTGATCTGATCTGATCTGCTGATCTGATCTGCTCTCTGATCTGATCTGCTCTGATCTGATCTGCTCTGATCTGATCTGCTCTCTGATCTGATCTGCTCTCTGATCTGATCTGCTCTCTGATCTGATCTGCTCTCTGATCTGATCTGCTCTCTGATCTGATCTGCTGATCTGATCTGCTCTCTGATCTGATCTGCTGATCAGATCTGCTCTCTGATCAGATCTGCTCTCTGATCTGATCTGCTCTGCTGATCTGATCTGCTCTGCTGATCTGATCTGCTCTCTGATCTTATCTGCTCTCTGATCTGATCTACTCTCTGATCTGATCTGATCTGCTGATCAGATCTGCTCTCTGATCTGATCTGCTCTCTGATCAGATCTGCTCTCTGATCTTATCTGCTCTGATCTGATCTACTCTGCTGAACTGATCTGCTCTCTGATCTGATCTGCTCTCTGATCTGATCTGCTCTCTGATCTGATCTGCTCTCTGATCAGATCTGCTCTCTGATCTGATCTGCTCTGATCTGATCTGCTCTGCTCTCTGATCTGATCTGCTCTCTGATCAGATCTGCACTTATATTCATGTCGTTCTGACTGCCTCTCTGGCACTTTGTTTTCGTTTATCCGTGTATCTGGCGGATCTCCCGCCACTCTTCGTCTCGCTCTCCGAGATCACCCGCGCTTCTTCTATCGGCATACTGTGACGTCACGTCTGCCTGCTTTCGCCACTCTGCACAGCGTGTTTTCCTCTTTGTTTCTTCTTCTGAACGTGAAGCTGATGAGCTGTGTTGCCGAGCCCTGTTGGAAGCTACCGTGCTGCCTGTTGTGTTCGTTCAGGTGGTGGGAGTGTTGTGTGCACATATCGAAATTGAATGCTGCCCGTGTGAATTTGTGAATGACGCAGTTTGTGAAATGCGCTGCGTTTGTGTTTAGGTTTGTTGGTAAAGCTTTATCGAACTGATGTCCTGACATTAACATCAGCGTTGTACGTGTTTGTATAGCTGATCTGATATTCACGCATTTTACAATCTGGATTTACAATAATTACCGATTATTTGTATTTAGTCTTGCTCACTTTTAGCAGTATTTTGCTTAAGCTGTTCACAAGCACTATTATATTCGTCATTTTCCTCATCACATTCACGCTGTGTCATAGGATTGCAAAATTTGGGTGGAAAACGACACCCTGTGCGTAATGTTTTCCAGTCTTTTTCTCAGTTTAACTGAATTTTCCACTCCCTAAATCAAGATGTATTGGATAACTATAACCCTAACACTGATGTTAATAATGGGATTAACCTGTGGATGAAAAAAACGGGTTAGGAAAATATTGCCATCTGTAACAGCTCATTTTGATGTGCGAGTTTTGAAAATGCCGAGTACAGGTACATCTTATGCTCATACATCTTATTTTCAGACTGAATTTTCCACTCTACAGATATTTTTAGGCCGAATTTTCCAATCTCTATAGTTATTTGTAGGTTGAATTTTCCACTCTGCACCCTGGCTTCAAAGCAATCCTAGGACCCTGCATTCACGTCAATGGCATGATAACTGTTACCTATCGACTCTTTGTACACGAACGTGCTATTTTCTCCGGCGCTGCGGCGTATTCGTGCCTGTATTGACTGCGGCGTGTATTGACGCAATGTTATCACATGGACGATGCTCCGTACTTCCGAACATATGTCTTATATAAGCTTGAAGCTGACGTTATAGAGGGAAATCTTGTATGATCCCGGAAGTGTATAAACCTTTGTGCCTAAAACAGTGGAAAGCGGGTTAATTTCAGCTGTTCCCCTCATCTGTTAGTCAAACTGGAAACAAAGTAGGTATACGCAATTACAAGTCGTTTGACCGATCACGACTCTATATTGCAAATTAATTTAGTTAATTGCAAGTTTCCCTCCCCATTTCCTGTTCCGTTAATTATCTGACGTACGCTGCATATTGGTATGTTCTGCTTCGGTTATAACATTGGTGGAAGCCGCCGGGTGCTGCCTGTATCTGATACTGTGCAGTGTGTACCCCTGGATTTAGGACGTTTCATGTAGCTGCATCGCTGACGTATATGTATGTATGTATCGTGTGTGTTCAGGAGAGGGAGGAGCTGATTCAGGAGTGGACTCCTGAGCCGCTGGTGCCCGACGACGCTGATCAGAACCCCATCAAATATGACGTCATACAGGGAAAGGTAATCAGCAACAATGGAAGGATCGCACATTCTGTGTCCAGATTCATCACAAAAATCAAACAATGTTTCATTTATACTCATTTATATTCATTTTTCATTTAGGGTTTCATTTATACACTTCTTTAAAATGCTTCGTTTAGGTCGACTATTTCTCGACTATTTTAGCTTCGATAGTTCAGGTAACAATATTTCCCTGCACATGTGTTGTGTTTGCGTGCGCTTTTCCTACATATTCTATACATCCGATAATAATACGAACAGAGTTTGTATTGAGCTCATGCCTTATTGTCGTCTCATATTTAGAGATGTGAACGCTCGATACTGCCGCCGCCTGTAGAGCCCAGCTGCGCCGTCCTGACCTCCCCCCCCCCCCCCCCCCCCGCGGTCAGGTGGGGAAGCACGTGACGATCGCCGGCCACCAGTACCTGAACGCGGCCACGTACAACTTCCTCGGCATGGTGGGCGACGACCGGGTCGAGGCCGCCGCCGTCCAATGTCTGAGGAAATACGGCGTCGGCTCGTGCGGCCCGCGGGCCTTCTACGGCACTATCGGTCAGTACCGGCGGGCAGCGGCCGGGCGAGTGGTCGGCGGTGTAATGTCCTGGTCCCAAGCAGGGCGCACTGGTGCAACTGCACACATTATTCGTGTGCGGTCGCACCAGGTCTCCTGGCTATGACTGGCATGTGATCAAGCTCTTCACTGTGGGAAACTGTATTGTGAACGGTACTGCAGTGAACTGAGACCGTCCAGCCGCTGAACGCTCTCTTGTCAAAACGCTGAGAGCAATCTCCTGGGGATAAATCACAACACAGGCCGTGTATATTGTTGAAATGCTTCTGAGCACTTGGTGTGCTTCTAGAAAATAGGACCAACGGGCCTGTTCCCGGCGCCCTCACCCGCCGGTCCGTCCGTCGTGACCCCACCTGGCCCCACCTGACCTGACCGTCTCTCCATCGCTCTCCTGCCTCTGCAGATGTTCACCTGGACCTGGAGAAGCGCGTCACCGAGTTCCTGGGCACCGAGGAGGCGGTGCTGTACTCGCTGGGCTTCTCCACCGTGGCCAGCGCCATCCCCGCCTACGCCAAACGATCGGACGTCATCTTCGCGTGAGGAGTCCCCGCGCACCACCTGCCTCGTGGCATCGGCGGGCTCCGATGTCTGCGGCAGGCCGACACCGACTGCGGTGGCGCGGTCTGGCCCCGCGGCGAGTGTCAGGGCCTAGCTGTTAGTTTGGATAACGTGTGCACCTTCATCTGTTGGCGGGTGCTGCTGCTCCCTATTAATGCGTGGTGGCAAAGCACCAGAATTAATCACCACTGCAGCCAGTGACGCCACTGTGACACGTGACGTCTGTCTCTGGCAGGGACGAGGCGGTGTGTTTCGCCATCCAAAAGGGTCTGCAGGCGTCCCGCAGTGACGTGCGCTACTTCCGCCATAACGACACGACGCACCTGGAGCAGCTGCTGGAGGAGCATGGTCGGGCGAGCAAGAAGGTGAGCTGATGCTGGGCCACCGTACTCTGACGCCCCGCTCACGATCGGCGACGACCCTCTGGCCTCTGCCAATGTAGCGGTATGTAACGTTCTCCTGGCCCTCGTCTCCGGCCCTGCCTGTCTCTGATGTGGCTTTCTGTCCGCTGGTCTGTGCAGAAGCCGAAGCAGGCGGCGCTGATTCGTAAGTTCCTGGTGGTGGAGGGCATATACGCCAACACGGGCACCGTCTGCCCGCTGCCGGAGCTGCTGCGGCTCAAGGACGCCCACAAGCTGCGCCTGTTCGTGGACGAGTCGCTGTCGTTCGGTGTGATGGGCGCCACCGGCCGCGGCCTCACTGAACACTACGGAGTGACGGTCAGTGCCGCGCACTCTGCCGCTCTTTTCGCCCGATGACAAATGGTGTGTGGAAAATCAAACAATCTGTTGATGGTCAGTATGCGTCGTCGTCATGTCTCATGATCTCGACTGCCCCGAGATACGTGCCTGGGACGGAGCGATCCTTTGTAAAGAAGTGGTGCTGCTACCGGTGTACGGTAAGGCTTCATAGCGAACGGACCTGCTTAACGTGTTTGTGTAATTTGAACGAGTGGTATATGATTCCCGATGTATAGTTGTGCTGAGGTTCGACTGAGGTTCACAGGTGTTTCCTATTTGCTTCGTTTTACCCTTGTATCATTATTACAACACATGGATCGCCTCGACAGCGATACTCGGGTGATCGTATGGGTACTCATGAATACATATTGATCGATGCATACATATCTCTATCGATCTGTTCGTGCTGATCTGTTGGTGATGTGTGTTCCCAGGCGCGGGACGTGGACCTGATCTCGGTCAGTATGGAGGCCTCCCTCGGCTCCGTGGGCGGCTTCACCACCGGATCCTTCTACGTGACCGACCACCAGCGGCTCAGCGGACAGGGTAAGAGGGCACACTTCTCCAGCTACTGCTCGAGTAGCCAATTTACGCCAGAGTGTAAAGAGTAGCCAGAGGCGAGTAGCCAGAAGCGAGTAGCCAGTGGCCAGTAAGAGTGCGCCGATTGGTTGTTGGCCGTGACTCGCTAGAGCGCAGGCAACCCACGGTCTCAGAAGGCTATCAGCTGGCGCTAACAGTATGCTGACAATATTTTCAGCGGTGCAATGTCCTAAATTGACCGCGAGATGAAAATGTGTGTTGCCAGGTTACGTGTTCTCGGCGGCTCTGTCGCCGCTGTGCGCCGCCGCCGCCATGTGCGCCATCAGCCTGCTGGACGAGCAGCCCGAGATGACGGTCAAACTGCGCAGCGTATGCCGCGCCATGCACCAGGCGCTCGCCAACATCGACGGGTGCGTAACGCAGCGACTCGCCGGCCGCCGCGCCGCCACCATTGGGCACACCGGCGTTCGAGCCGGGCTGGTATTCAGAATCGATAAAAGACACGGCAATGTCTTTAAACAAATGTCTCTGATGTCTACAAAAAGTCGTTTGTGGTTTTACGAGACTGCAAGGTGCTGGGAAACATTGTCTTCCTAAAGCTCGGGCCTGTCGCGTCAGAGGGGGTCGTCTCAGGAACGAACCCGTGGAACACTACTTTGTAAGCAGCGGCAGCGCCATCTATATAATTTTAGTTTCTTCTGCCACTAGATGTGCTAGTGCTGGATCTGAGGCCGTGTTCTTTGTTATAAGGGTTCTGTTTTGATAAATATTTTGTTTTCGACTAAAACTTTTGTGTCTACTGATACTAATTTAGTTTGCATTTATCTTGGCTTAACTCTTAGGTAATGCATTCATCAATCTACAATTGTTCTAGATTAATATAAATATTGAATGACCTTTCCTCCAAATTAAAATTAAAACATTTTAGTTTCTTTTATTTTCGTTGATTCATTCTGATGAAGATATGTCGATCGAAATATTAATACAGTCTAATTTCGAACTTTTTTCAATTTTAATTGCGAGGAAACGTCATTCAATATTTGTATGAATATGTCTCGCACAAGCACTGAGAAGTAGAACCCTAAGTTCTGGAGTCGCAATCTGAAGCGGCTCGTTAATATAAAAATTAGTCAGATCACTGGGAAGTCGGTCAGATAAGGCAAACATTCCATGCTATGGCATTATATCACATTTCCCTCTGTACTATGTCGGGGCGCGCCCAGCGACAACGCAGCAATCATGTATCATTCGGTGCCGGCGGGCGGGTGCATCGTTTAGATTAGACCAAGGTACTTTAAAGGGACTATCCCACCTTAACATTATATTTGAGTTGAGATAGGCTTGGCATTGAAATTAAGTATGGTAGCAGTTAAAACAACCACAATGATCTAATCAAAAAGATATTCGAGTTTGATTTTGACATTTGTAAAAAATAAGGCCCATGTGTATTTGAATAGGGACTCTAAACCGACAGCGTCGTCTCTCTACCCAACTGGTAATGATAGTCGACTTGTTTTAAAGGGAGATAATCACCTTTTGATTTTGTTAGCAGCACTTTCTTTGGCTACCGTTATGGTATTAAAATGATGTGATCTAAATTTAAGAATTAAATACAATTATTCCCTAATTCAAAGTTGGAAGTTTGGGAAAATTTATGATCGGTATTTTCCCTACACTATTGGAAAGCGCAACATCTGGCGCTTTTGTGTCAATCTGTTCAACGTTGTTGAATGGGCACTTATAAACAAATCGCCGACACTAAATAGGTTGCCATGGGGGCCAACCTAAACTGCCGATTTCAATGCACTTTTTTAAAATGATTGTTGATTGTTCATAAAAGTTTGGCACATATTCGCAAAAGATAGAATGCAGGAAACATATTGCATACCTTCATGATAAATAACAATGCGTAGGGAGGCTAATTTACTGATGTCGTTACCGAGTGCTTGCTGATTATAAGCGTGGAGCGCTTATCAACTATGAATTGAAATATCTCGCGGTAGGAATTGTTATATGCAAAATGTGATGAATTTACAATATATTTTGGTCTCGTCTATCGATTGCAGGTGCTAACTCCATTTTTGTGGAAAAAGGTCATTATCTCCCTTTAAGGTCAGCCTTGGAATATTTTCGTCTTTCATTTCGATCCCCGGGTGCTTCGCAATCACTGAACTCTATAACATTCGCAATAGACACTGGGTGGTTCGCTTTTTTCTGCGCAATAGAGGTCGACAAAAAATTGTGCCATACATTTGGCAGCACAAAGGATTTCCCTGTTATTAAACAAAATCATATGACGTCACCAACCCAACTTTCCGTTTAAAACTAAAAGTTGAATATCTTCCAAGATAAACATTTTTTTCGGAAAAAAAAGTTCGCGAACATATTCAGTTGACCTCGCCTGACATGAAGACATACAATTAAGTGTGATTCGACAACTTTCAAAAAGGTATGACAGTCTCTTTAATGTTTAGACGATTGGGCACCGGCAGCGCCATCTATATAATATTAGTGCCTTCTTCAAACTGTTTGTTGGGGCCAGCAGCCTGTTCAAAGAAGACCATACTACACACTCGTCACTAAACAGAAAACAACCCATTTTTAAAAAGCTATAACTTATAACCTAAAACAGTTACCGGCATGACTGACAGCTTGAAATATCTGTAGTGAAATGGAAAACCTTATTTGCAAATCAAAGGTACCAAAATTATTTTCACGACTATGAAAAATTTCAAAATATCACATTTTTGACCATAACTTTATTTTTCATAACACATACATTGAAAGTTGCTCAGAATTTAAAAAAAAATACATCTAAAACCAGGCTTATCTCAAAATGTTGAAAATCGACGAAAATCGGTAAAAATTGTCCTATGCGATTTTTCGGGGTCGAAAAAACTTCTTCCCTCAAATGAAATTGTAAAGCACATTTGTCCATAAACTGACCATGCTGAACAACTTACTAATGCCTTATCGGACCTTAGACCAACATACAATTTGGTGAAAAATAAGAGCAAACCCTAAAATGTTGCACTGCTGTCAGCTTTCCAGCATTCCTTCATTTGTAACCCTCGCCCTACCTGACAGCCCCCCCCCCCCCCCCCCCCCTGAGGTTTTTCTTGAATAACTTTTTACACATGCAGCGCATCTTGCTGAAAATTCCGGTAGCTGAGTTTACAACAATTATACGTATGCTGTAAAAAAAAAATTGAAATTGGTTAGGTAGTTTGGGAGATAATCATGTTTTGATGACGTCATGTTGGTAAAAAAAGAGAAATATTGGAAAAATCGTAGAAAACAGAGTTGTAAAGCAAATTGCAAACGCAATTGACCAAAGATATAAAATGGCATTCTCTTTAAAATGGCAATCTCGGATTTTCAAAAGTATGGGGTTTTGACCCCTAAAATGTTTTTAAAAAAACTGATTTTGGGGGAAAATCCCCACAAAATCAAAATTTTCAAAGATATTTAAAAAAAAAACGGAATATATGTGAGAGAACGGAGTATGGAAAATACCCATACTAAATTTCAAAGCAATATCTTCATTTTTGATTGAGTGATGACTCCCTACGTGCAAGAAACTGATGACGTCATTTTTTATTTTTTGACTTTTTTTGACTTTTTGACAAGATACGAACAAATAATTACCTTTTCTGTATTTCTGAGCCAAAACTGGTCTAGGAAGATGCCTTTTTGTTTACATTTATCAATTTCAAATTTTTAGGTTTTCTGAAGAGCAAAATCGCTGTTCCGGACGTGGTAAATCCGAGGTCATTCACTTGACCTGGAAGCTCACCTGTTGACCTGAAACCTAAAAATCGCATACTGTTATATTCCTCTTATGACAGGCAACATGCTGGTTCTCACTGTATTGCTCTATGTTGCTTGGTTTGGAAGTTAACAGGGGGCCTGTCAGCCCCCGCCCCCCCCCCCCCCCCCCCCCCCCCACCCCCCGTAGGGCGAAGGTGAAAAAAGCTCCCGTAGGGCGAGGGTTAAAGCCAAAAAGCCTCTTATACTGTTTATTAATACATTTCAGACGTAAAATTTCACGCGGACTCCGAATATGTTGTTGTTTTACTCTACGGATATTAGTTGGGTCAGAATATTATATTATATGGGTATATTATATAGGTGGCGCTGCCGGTGCCCAATCGTCTAAACATTAAAGTACCTTGGTCTAAACGATGCACCCGCCCGCCGGCACCGAATGAGAAACGATTGCTGCGTTGTCGCTGGGCGCGCCCCGACATAGTACAGAGGGAAATGTGATATAATGCCATAACATGGAATGTTTGCCGTATCTGACCGACTCCCTACAAACACCGCACAGCAACTGCAGTTCCCATGAATGAATTGCGATTCTGGCTGTCGGGAGACTGAAGTCCGAAGTAGTCTGAGCAATGTTCACTTTTCCACTCCATTGTACAACAGGCTTATTATGTTTGCACTGCTTCGTTTGACCAGGAGCTAAGGTATTAATTGGGCGCCATGTGACCTTCGTTGTCGGAGCGCCCCTAAACCCCAATCATCATCATCATCATAAGGTATTCATTGTCTCATGGTACAGCTCAGCAGTGTTTGCACATCATTAGACAGGGACAGCGTCGCCTATTTAGCATTAGTTTTATTATCGCCACTATTTACGGTAGTGTCGGGTGAGCATCGTTTTCAAGTTGGAATATTTTGTTTTGGGATGTAATTTTTATTGAAATATTTTCGTCTGCTTTATTGTATTTGTTTGTACTTTCTGTCCACTGAGAACTGCGATAGCTTTGAGATTGTTTAGTACATAGTTTAGTGCTGCTTACATGTAGCAGCACTGCTGCCTACATAACATAACAAGTTGCTGTCGGTTTGTTGCGTCACAGACTGGAGCTGTCCGGAGACGAGATCTCCCCGGTGAAGTTCCTGCAGCTGTCGAAGCCGCGGCCAGACCGGCGGCAGTCGGAGGCCGAGCTGCAGAACATCGTGAACCAGGTGAGAGCCACTCAGTTCCCGTACCACCGGACACTGCTGGGAGTCGGGGACGGTCTGCGGGGTGTCTGTGAGACACTCAGTTCCCGTACCACCGGACACTGCGGGGAGTCGGGGACCGTCTGCGGGGTGTCTGTGAGCCACTCAGTTCCCGTACCACCGGACACTGCGGGGAGTCGGGGACCGTCTGCGGGGTGTCTGTGAGCCACTCAGTTCCCGTACCACCGGACACTGCGGGGAGTCGGGGACCGTCTGCGGGGTGTCTGTGAGACACTCAGTTCCCGTACCACCGGACACTGCGGGGAGTCGGGGACCGTCTGCGGGGTGTCTGTGAGCCACTCAGTTCCCGTACCACCGGACACTGCGGGGAGTCGGGGACCGTCTGCGGGGTGTCTGTGAGCCACTCAGTTCCCGTACCACCGGACACTGCGGGGAGTCGGGGACCGTCTGCGGGGTATCTGTGAGCCACTCAGTTCCCGTACCACCGGACACTGCGGGGAGTCGGGGACCGTCTGCGGGGTGTCTGTGAGCCACTCAGTTCCCGTACCACCGGACACTGCGGGGAGTCGGGGACCGTCTGCGGGGTGTCTGTGAGCCACTCAGTTCCCGTACCACCGGACACTGCGGGGAGTCGGGGACCGTCTGCGGGGTGTCTGTGAGCCACTCAGTTCTCGTACCACCGGACACTGCGGGGAGTCGGGGACCGTCTGCGGGGTGTCTTTGAGACACTCAGTTCCCGTACCACCGGACACTGCGGGGAGTCGGGGACCGTCTGCGGGGTGTCTGTGAGCCACTCAGTTCCCGTACCATCGGACACTGCGGGGAGTCGGGGACCGTCTGCGGGGTGTCTGTGAGCCACTCAGTTCCCGTACCACCGGACACTGCGGGGAGTCGGGGACCGTCTGCGGGGTGTCTGTGAGCCACTCAGTTCCCGTACCACCGGACACTGCGGGGAGTCGGGGACCGTCTGCGGGGTGTCTGTGAGCCACTCAGTTCCCGTATCACCGGACACTGCGGGGAGTCGGGGACCGTCTGCGGGGTGTCTGTGAGCCACTCAGTTCCCGTACCACCGGACACTGCGGGGAGTCGGGGACCGTCTGCGGGGTGTCTGTGAGACACTCAGTTCCCGTACCACCGGACACTGCGGGGAGTCGGGGACCGTCTGCGGGGTGTCTGTGAGCCACTCAGTTCCCGTACCACCGGACACTGCGGGGAGTCGGGGACCGTCTGCGGGGTGTCTGTGAGCCACTCAGTTCCCGTACCACCGGACACTGCGGGGAGTCGGGGACCGTCTGCGGGGTGTCTGTGAGCCACTCAGTTCCCGTACCACCGGACACTGCGGGGAGTCGGGGACCGTCTGCGGGGTGTCTGTGAGACACTCAGTTCCCGTACCACCGGACACTGCGGGGAGTCGGGGACCGTCTGCGGGGTGTCTGTGAGACACTCAGTTCCCGTACCACCGGACACTGCGGGGAGTCGGGGACCGTCTGCGGGGTGTCTGTGAGCCACTCAGTTCCCGTACCACCGGACACTGCGGGGAGTCGGGGACCGTCTGCGGGGTGTCTGTGAGCCACTCAGTTCCCGTACCACCGGACACTGCGGGGAGTCGGGGACCGTCTGCGGGGTGTCTGTGAGCCACTCAGTTCCCGTACCACCGGACACTGCGGGGAGTCGGGGACCGTCTGCGGGGTGTCTGTGAGCCACTCAGTTCCCGTACCACCGGACACTGCGGGGAGTCGGGGACCGTCTGCGGGGTGTCTGTGAGCCACTCAGTTCCCGTACCACCGGACACTGCGGGGAGTCGGGGACCGTCTGCGGGGTGTCTGTGGCCTGTCCGTCCTGGATCGTTTGATGGAGCAGCAGTGTCAGAAAAGTGGTTCCACGATCTAAGTTCGCGGAACAAATTTTCGCCAGCGGCGGAACAAATTTTGTAATGCGTATACCAGTATTTTTTCGTATTTTTGTATACGCGTTTGTACACAACCTATTTTCATATATGCCAATATGTGCATATATTACGATGTGGAAAGTTGATGAATCGTCAGTCGTATTTACTGTACAGATATGGTCTTGGCGTCAGTCGGGGACCGAGACTCCCGGGTCGTATGTTACAAAGGTACCTTGTATCGTTGCGTATGCGTATATAGGAAAACTGGGCTCAAGTCTCAGTCTAAAGTACTGCCGTCTTCTGCATAACGTGTTTTTAGTGTCTCAGGGTTATCCATGGCCTCGATGACGATGGTATCGATGGCGGGGTTGTAACCTGAATACGCAAAAACCTTTTTGGTAGGTTTTAAAAAGTTTTGGTTTATTTTTGGGGAAAAGTACCAGTTTTCCTTCCCTAAATCACTGCAGAAATTTCGGACGTTGGGAATTTAGAGGTTCCGCCTTACGATTTTTTTGGACAATTTGTGTCGCATCACTGTCACGTTCCAGCCATTGTTCGGAAAGTCAAGTTTCAGTCTATTTGTTATGCTCATCAGCCATTTGCACCCGCAGACTAAAACAAAATCATTCTTTACAGTCAAAGTTTTCACGGAACAAAACTTCCAAGTTCAGAAAAATGGAGAAAATGGCCACTTTTGAGACTGGAGCAGTGCAGCTGTCCAATATCCATCCCAATCCATCGCACGGTCACCGAGTGAGCTGGATGCCATGAACTGTTATCTCGTGTTTGCCGGGTTGAAGGGCTTTGTTGCAGCACAATGTCCAGTTACCCGTGAAAGTTAGGCTCTTTCGATGACGGTCGTCAGTTTCCGCTTAGCGTTGTTTTAATTCATATTGCATCACACGCTAGTCAGCAGTCTGCAGACCGAGGTAAGCCGTGCCGGTGCGGCGGCTCTGTGCCTGTGGCGAGCTGTGACTGGTGTGGTGCTATCTGCGCTGTCAAACTGGGCTGAGCAGGCGCGGTACAAAAACCAGTGGCGGCTCCAGGGGTCAAACGTAGGTGAGGCAGTCAGGAGTGGGGGAGGGCAAACTCAACAGCACCATTCCGTCAGTGTACTTTAAAACTAAAATGCGTATACAGTTAATTATATTTTCAACAACCATAGCCTCTTGCATAATAAAACATAAATAAAACAGCAAGAATGGCTATGGCTCGACTTTGGGGGGCCTTAGGAGATTGGTGACCAATGCCTTATAACACCTTCAAGATAGCCTTTTCAAGGTCAAGTCTCGGCGAATTCGGACGCTTCGGCTTTGGGCGGGCGCCAATTTCACAGCCAAACTGGATGAGGCGGCCATCATGAATCTAGTACTGAGCACAGGCTGGGACCAACGTTTTGGAGTCAGAAATAAATAAAAAATACATTGCCGATACCCTGCTTTAGGTGCTGCAGGAGCAAGTTTGAGCTTGAGCATACACGATTGTTGATCCCCACTATTCATTTAAGTTGCTTTTCAGAAATCCTCCGGATGTGGTAATATCCCTTTAATATGCTGTTATCAGCTTGGAATTTATTTGAAAATAGGCCAGAATTATCACGCAGAGTGTGCGGCACGTAAGGCTTTCGATATGACTCTTCATTCTGCCGGTTGACAAGAATTGTGCAACTGCATGTTAAGAATAGGACTCAGAGCCTACACAAATCATTAGGTATATGCGAAGAACGCGGCTAAGTAAAATGCATCAAAATATAATGTCCTATTTGTAATATACGTCTGGACGTCCCGCCGATCTCCTTGCAGCAATATGTAACTATTACATAAGTAATGATATTTACCATTCGAAGGAAATGTTAATATTAAACCATTGGAAAAAGATCCCACATTCAAAATATCCCGAATCATATTAATCACGGACCACGGCACCTGTCACAAAGGTCCTTTCCTGCTGCCGCGTTGACGCCGAATCGAATTTCTCCGGAACGGAAGCACTCGGCGAAAACTTTGAGATACCTCCAAAGATCTGGGTGAAACACGCATTTGGGCTGTGAGGCCTAATTTTAGTTCTAGTTAATTTTAGTTAATTTTAGTTTTAGTTATTTTATTTTAATTATAGTATTAGTTCCTCACAGCCCAAATTTTCACAATGCTAAATTGCAATGGCCAGGGGGATTTGTGCTTATCGATACCAACAAACCCATTGAAATAACATGAAAATGAGACGCGTTTTAACTGTTTGGTAAATTGTTTTGTCTATTCAATATTTCGTTCCTTATAACCCTACCAAATTGTTTTTATATTTATGGAAAAAATAAGATTATACTTGATATGTTTGGCTAATATAGGTAAGGCGCTGCCTCATGTGCCTCAATGGAAGAACCGGCGCTGACAAAAACAGCCGGCTCGTCATGACGGCCCAGGTGGGCAGCGTGGGTCGTGATCGCGTTCTTACGCCGTATTATGGCGGAGATTGCCAGATATGGCGGAGAGAGTTCAGCAGGGAGTGAGACCTGCAGCGGCGGCTTCCCCGATCATCACGGGGCTTCACTGATCTCGGCACACACTGCCCTCTTCACTAGAGGTACTCTACTCCCTCAGCAGGATCCACTTCCCCCACTCCCGGTGGCTGTCATATATCCACGGCAGCTGCGGTGCCCTAAAGCACCAGCACCGTCCCCTTTGCAGCTTCCCGGTCATTGCCGGACGGCACTGATAGCGGCGCGGTGCACACTGTTGTCGCTGGCTGGGGTGCACCCCTTAGGTCACTGATAGCGGCGCGGTGCACACTGTTGTCGCTGGCTGGGGTGCACCCCTTACGTCACTGATAGCGGCGCGGTGCACACTGTTGTCGCTGGCTGGGGTGCATCCCTTCTCCTATGGGGCCACACTCCGTCCCGGAAACAGTGACGTCACAGTGACGTCACAGTGACGTCACAGTGACGTCAGACCAGTGCCATAGCCGTCTGAGCCGGGGTAAGTCCCGGTTGGCGGTTATGAGCCGGGGTAAGCCCCGGTTGGCGGTTATGAGCCGGGGTAAGCCCCGGTTGGCGGTTATGAGCCGGGGTAAGTCCTGGTTGGCGTTTATGCTCGGCGTGCTGCCCGTGTCGCCGCCTGCAGGCAGTGCTCCATCATTGACGCCAGTCTGCGGACCGGTGACACTCGGCGATGGCGCTGTGAGCCGGCGACACTCTGCGATGGCGCTGTGAGCCGGCGACACTCGGCGATGGCGCTGTGAGCCGGCGGCCATCGGCGATGGCGCTGTGAGCCGGCGACACTCGGCGATGGCGCTGTGAGCCGGCGGCCATCGGCGATGGCGCTGTGAGCCGGCGACACTCGGCGATGGCGCTGTGAGCCGGCGACACTCGGCGATGGCGCTGTGACCCGGCGACACTCGGCGATGGCGCTGTGAGCCGGCGACACTCGGCGATGGCGCTGTGAGCCGGCGGCCATCGGCGATGGCGCTGTGAGCCGGCGGCCATCTCTGCGGGGCGGTGCAGGACGCTCTGCGGGGCGGCGGGGAGATGGTATCTGGCCCATCACGGCCGGCCGGTCAGCCGAACCGGTTACAGAGGCACGCCCTGACCACCGAGACCGCCAAGCGCTGGCCGCCGACCGCTGGCCGCCGACCGCCAACCAGATGCAAATCGGCCGGTATTCTACAGACCTACCTACCATCCAAGTCTAACCAAACGCCAAAGACCAACAATGCTGCGACGTGTGGAAAAGCTAGCAACAAGACGCCAAGCGTCGCTATGGTCATTCAGTAACTGAAATGCAAACCGCTCTGAAATGCCACAGCAGCCAGCTGTTGGTGTTTTGTTTGTTTTCTCTCTGATGGTCGCCATCATGACGCCTGTTCGAGACGCTGACTGACTGACTGGTCTGTGGCCAATGCCTATTCGGGAGGTGACCGGAGATGTAACCAGTTCGGAAGAGACTCGATCCGGGCTTGGCCCTGTGACGTATTGGCCCGGCGCCGCCCAGTCGCGTCCGTGACGTGTGTGGTGCGGTCCCGGGTCCGCCGGTGACCTCGCAGTCTCTCCGTCTTGTCATACAGCTGGTGTTTCTCACTGACCAGCCTGGGTGGGGACCGCGACATGTGCTCCGTCTCATGCCACTCACACGCATCCTTGTTTGAGCTGTAAACACGCCTCAGTGGCAGAGGACGGTTTGTGGCGTGTCTGTTGTCCTTCAGTAGCGGAGGGAGCGGCCGTGACCGTTCACACTGCGTGTCACCAAGACTACGGGTGGACAGCCCCGATAGCGTAGTTTTCCTGGGAATGTCGTGATAACATTCTCTATCGGAATATCGTGAGATTCTTTGTATAGTTAGGCAATCGTCTCAGACGTTCCAGTCGAACATTGCGAATGGTATAGTAACTAGGTATGTGGTATGCGATTTTTTCTCTCCAAAGTAATTCTGGATTGACGATTAATTTAGCTCTCCCTGGACCGCACCTGCCAAGGTATCCAGTATAGTGCAGGCTGATGGTAATCTTCTTAGCGTCTCTTTGCGTCTCCCAGTGTATAAATTAACTTATTTCTTAGTCTGGCGGCGGTATTTAAACGAATATCTTCTTTATTTCCGCATTGTTGTATCTCAGTCAGGATTTTCCACTTTCCAATGTATTCGTCCATAATAGGGCCGATTTGTCCTGACTTCCTGGCGGGGCAGAGCTGAGCGGGTGGGGGGGGGGGGGGCTGAGCTCCTCGGCTGTGTCGGCTGGCATGTCTTGTTACACTCTCGTTAGCACTGACGCAGCACTGATGTCGGCATTACTGCGACGCGAGCCCCGTACCTGGAGTCGGAGGGGCACTGTATGCCTGTCTGTATGTATGTGTGTGTGTGTCAGTGACTATCGGTATGTATGTTTCAGTGACTATCTGTATCTGTGGTTCAGTGGCTAATATGTCTGTATGTTTCAGTGACTATATCTGTATCTGTGGTTCAGTGGCTAATATGTCTGTATGTTTCAGTGACTATCTGTATCTGTGGTTCAGTGGCTAATATGTCTGTATGTTTCAGTGACTATATCTGTATCTGTGGTTCAGTGGCTAATATGTATGTATGTTTCAGTGACTATATCTGTATCTGTGGTTCAGTGTATGTATGTTTCAGTGACTATATCTGTATCTGTGGTTCAGTGGCTAATATGTCTGTATGTTTCAGTGACTATATCTGTATCTGTGGTTCAGTGGCTAATATGTCTGTATGTTTCAGTGACTATATCTGTATCTGTGGTTCAGTGACTATATGTCTGTATGTTTCAGTGACTATATCTGTATCTGTGGTTCAGTGGCTAATATGTCTGTATGTTTCAGTGACTATATCTGTATCTGTGGTTCAGTGACTATATGTCTGTATGTTTCCGTGACTATATCTGTATCTGTGGTTCAGTGGCTAATATCTCTGTATGTTTCAGTGACTATATCTGTATCTGTGGTTCAGTGGCGAATATGTCTGTATGTTTCAGTGACTATATCTGTATCTGTGGTTCAGTGGCTAATATGTCTGTATGTTTCAGTGACTATATCTGTATCTGTGGTTCAGTGACTATATGTCTGTATGTTTCAGTGACTATATCTGTATCTGTGGTTCAGTGGCTAATATGTCTGTATGTTTCAGTGACTATATCTGTATCTGTGGTTCAGTGTATGTATGTTTCAGTGACTATATCTGTATCTGTGGTTCAGTGGCTAATATGTCTGTATGTTTCAGTGACTATATCTGTATCTGTGGTTCAGTGTATGTATGTTTCAGTGACTATATCTGTATTTGTGGTTCAGTGGCTAATATGTCTGTATGTTTCAGTGACTGCATGTCGGTGTGTTTCAGTGTCGGGAGGCGGGTATCGCCTTGACCCGGGCCCGCTACCTGGAGTCGGAGGAGCGCCGACTGCCGCCGCCGGCCATCCGCGTCACCTGTACCCGGCTGATGGAGCCGGAGGACGTGCGCAGCATCGAGACGGCGCTAATCCGGGCCGCCAGCTACACCATCGGCTAGTGGAGCGATCCGGCCCGGCCTGTCGCCACCACCCCGACCTGTCCTGTCCCGTCCCGTCCTGGCCCGACCTGTCCTGTCCCGTCCCGACCTGTCCCGACCTGTCCCGACCTGTCCCGACCTGTCCCGACCTGTCCCGTCCTGTCCCGTCCTGGCCCGTCCTGTCCCGACCTGTCCCGGCCCGTCCCGTCCCGTCCTGTCCCGACCCGTCCTGTCCCGTCCTGTCCCGACCTGTCCCGACCTGTCCCGTCCCGTCCCGTCCCGTCCCGTCCCGTCCCGTCCCGTCCCGTCCCGTCCCGTCCCGTCCCGTCCCGTCCCGTCCTGTCCTGTCCTGTCCTGTCCTGTCCTGTCCTGTCCCGACCCGTCCTGTCCCGACCTGTCCCGTCCCGTCCCGTCCCGTCCCGTCCCGTCCCGTCCCGTCCCGTCCCGTCCCGTCCCGTCCTGTCCCGTCCTGTCCCGTCCTGTCCCGACCTGTCCCGTCCCGTCCCGTCCCGTCCCGTCCCGTCCCGTCCCGTCCCGTCCCGTCCCGTCCTGTCCCGTCCTGTCCCGACCTGTCCCGACCTGTCCCGACCTGTCCCGTCCCGTCCTGTCCCGACCTGTCCCGACCTGTCCCGTCCTGTCCCCACCTGCCCCGACCTGTCCCGACCTGTCCCGACCTGTCCTGTCCCGTCCTGGCCCGTCCCGACCTGTCCCGTCCTGTCCCGACCTGTCCCGTCCCGTCCCGTCCCGTCCCGTCCCGTCCCGTCCCGTCCCGTCCCGTCCCGTCCCGTCCCGTCCCGTCCTGTCCCGTCCTGTCCCGTCCTGTCCCGTCCTGTCCCGACCTGTCCCGTCCTGTCCCGACCTGTCCCGACCTGTCCCGACCTGTCCCGTCCTGTCCCGACCTGTCCCGTCCTGTCCCGTCCCGACCCGACCTGTCCCGTCCCGTCCCGTCCCGTCCCGTCCCGTCCCGTCCCGTCCCGTCCCGTCCCGTCCCGTCCCGTCCCGTCCCGTCCTGGCCCGTCCCGTCCTGGCCCGTCCTGACCTGGCCCGTCCTGACCTGCCCCGACCTGCCCCGTCCCGTCCCGTCCCGTCCCGTCCCGTCCCGTCCCGTCCCGTCCCGTCCCGTCCCGTCCCGTCCCGTCCCGTCCCGTCCCGTCCCGTCCCGTCCCGACCCGACCCGACCCGACCCGACCCGACCCGACCCGACCCGACCCGACCCGACCTGCCCTGCCCTGCCCCGACCCGACCCGACCCGACCCGACCCGACCTGGCCCGACCTAGCCCGTCCCGACCCGACCCGACCCGCCTGACCCGTCGACCTGGCCCGACCTAGCCCGTCCCGACCCGACCTAGCCCGTCCCGACCCGACCCGACCCGACCCGACCCGACCCGACCCGACCCGACCCGACCCGACCCGACCCGACCCGACCCGTCCCGTCCCGTCCCGACCCGACCCGACCCGACCCGACCCGACCCGACCCGACCCGGCCCGGCCCGGCCCGACCCGGCCCGACCTGCCCCGACCCGTCCCGACCTGGCCCGACCCGACCCGACCCGACCCGACCCGACCCGACCTGGCCCGACCTAGCCCGTCCCGACCCAACCCGACCCGACCCGACCCGACCCGACCCGACCCGACCCGACCTGGCCCGACCTGGCCCGACCCGTCCTGTTCCGACCCGTCCTGTCCTGTCCTGTCCCGACCCGACCCGACCCGACCCGACCCGACCCGACCCGACCCGACCCGACCCGACCCGACCCGACCCGACCCGTCCCGTCCCGTCCCGGTCCCGTTCCCGTTCCCGGTCCCGTCCCCGTCCCCGTCCCCGTCCCCGTCCCCGTCCCCGTCCCCGTCCCCGTCCCCGTCCCCGTCCCCGTCCCCGTCCCCGTCCCCGTCCCCGTCCCGGTCCCGGTCCCGGTCCCGTCCCCGTCCCCGTCCCCGTCCCCGTCCCGTCCCGTCCAGGCTACGGGGAGGGCAGGCGGCGAAGAGCAGTGCGGCACGGGGTGAGAAGGATGATGTGAAAAGAAGACCTGACCTCATGCGAACTCACAGGGAGACCGGCAGAGCGGCGTTACTCATGTGTAGGAGAAGACAGAGCTGTGGGCGGCGAGGAGTCAGAGGCGCCCAATAGTCAGAGGCGAGGCGATCGAAACGCAGCGGGGACGAGGAGAGGCTGCAAGTGTGGGGTACTTACTTAACAGGAGGGGCACTAACTGGACGACTAACGGGGATTCCTCCGGAGATGAGGCGAGCTACCTCCACGCTGCGTGACGCTGCGTGACGCTGTGTGACGCTGTGTGATGGTGACGCTGTGTGGCGCTGTGTGACGCTGTGTGACGCTGCGTGACGCTGTGTGACGCTGTGTGACGCTGTGTGACGCTGCGTGGCGCTGTGTGACGCTGTGTGACGCTGTGTGACGCTGCGTGACGCTGTGTGACGCTGCGTGACGCTGTGTGACGCTGCGTGACGCTGTGTGACGCTGTGTGACGCTGTGTGACGCTGTGTGATGGTGACGCTGCGTGACGCTGCGTGACGCTGCGTGACGCTGTGTGACGCTGTTAATGTGTTCACAACGCCAGCTGTTGCGTCTGTGTGTCAGCCTCGGACCAGGCTGGTCTGCTCTCTGGTCGGTGGCTGGCCGAGTGGGCTGGTCGCATGTCATCCATCCCTGTGATGCGGCCGCTGCTGCTGGGCTGCCCTGCCTGCTGGACGGGTGTGAAATGGTCGCCCGCGGCAGCCAGCGCGCAGGTCACGTTCCATCTGACCGCTCCGGGCCGCAGATAGTGGCAGGGGGTCTGACCAGTGGCCACCATTCCACGTGCCTTGGGACGCTGGGCTGTCGTGCCTCGGTGGGCTCGCCTATTTCGGTGATTGAAGGGGAAGCCGATGCAAAGCCGACTTATTGCACTTATTGCGTGTTTGCTCTTATGCACAGATCGTTGAAAACGAGTGTGGTCCGCCACTTGCGGAGGTCGTGTATCAGCTGTTGCTTTTTATGTTTATGGTATTGTACACCGTGAATAACCGTGACATAGACATTTTATATGCTCGTTTTGTGGCCAGTATGTTGTGTTTGCAGTAATCAAACGTTAGCCTTTAGGAAGCACCATCGGATGATGTCTGCCTTGGATTGCGTCTTGTTCCGTAAGTGATAAGCTTGCCAGTTAACGAAACTATGCTCTATGGTAGTGCATTCTTGTAAGACCTTTGTTGTTGCACCAATATGCTTTGCGTACTCTCATGCATCAAATATGTATCGCTTTGCATTTCCCAGATTTGTTGTTTCAACGCTGATGAGAAACCACCGTGTTAACGTGCTTTGTGGGCATCTGATGTGATGAGATTACAATGTTTTTTTTGTTCTTCTGCAATTGTCGATGTTTTCATAGCGGCATAATACACATTTATACTGGTATATTTGTTTAGGTACCCGTGTTTGTTGCCTGCTCTCTTTTACCATCCACAAATACTTTCAACATTTTAGCTGAAGTTCGTTATACTCTAACGTCGCTGCGATGGAAGATGATTTTCCGTAACATGTATGGTGTTCATCATTTACCGACTGATGTGTGGGATAATCTGAATCTCGTTCGCAAGCTGTTGGGCAGGAACTCTGCCCTGAATCCGAAAAGAAGCTCTCTGAAGAAAATTCGCGACCCAAATGAATGAATGGATCAGCAAACCCGCATGCATAAGCAGCGAAGTCGCCATGTGTTTGTTTTGTGTTGCATGTATATTATTTCATTGCATGTGTTTCGATTTCTCATGATGTAATAATGGATGGATATCCATGCTGTAATGATATGACGCAATAATGTCGGCGGGGGCTAGACGGCAAAAACCTGAGTAAAAGTATCCCTTCAGCTTAAAACTAGTGATATTCGTTCTTCTAGTGACGTTCTAGTGACATCTGACCAAGAAATCTTATGGATATCTCAAGACTGCGGTGTGGATTGAAAGGGCAACTTTAAAGGGAAATAATGACCTTTTTCCACTAAAATGGAGTTAGCACTTGAAATCGCCAGACGAGATCAAAATATATTGTAAATTCATCACATTTTGCATGAAAACTTTCCTACCGAAAGATATTTCAAGTTAAAGTTGATAAGCGTTCCACACTTTTAACGACCGGTACTTGCACTATTTCTGACCTTTTGTCAAGTACTTTTGGTCCTCATCAAACTGCGGGCTTTTCCCGTATTGTTTTTTTACGCAATGGAGTGGAAAATATATTGTGCGTTCTGCTTGTTGTGATTATATGCTCGGCGATCTTCTAAAACTAACAGCGATTGGAAAAAGTGGCAATAAAATCGGAAGCTCATCGATGCACATCAACGCGGCATAGTTAGTGGTTGCGACCCTCAATTTTTGAAAATCGATTCATTTGTTTTCAACATTAGGAGTTGTGTATAGTTTGTCTGTGGCTGTATATAACACTATGCTTTATTTTATCATGAAAAATTATAATTTTTCCCAAAAAAACTAACGAACATTAACACAAAACTGGCAATTAAATCAGAAGCTCATCGATGCACATCGACGGCGACCTATTTAGCGTCGGCGATTTGTTTACAAAGTCATTGTCATGCTTCTCGGCGCACTTAACCATCTCGGCGCACTTGGCGAGTTGTTCCTGATTAGTATACCCAAGTCCCGTAGCAGGCTTTGTTAATGACGTCACTGGTGCCATTCTTGTGTAGCATTGCAAAATATATCTGATTTCGAGTTGAAAGCTAATTAAAGACTTATTCAAATTATTGTTTTTAAGTTTGAATTTTCTTGTTAATCATTATTAAAGGTATTTTATCACTGTATTTCATAGTAGTTGACACTTCAGAAACTTGTGACGTAATAATATTGTATCCAATATGCATTTCCCTCACCTTTTGCTATTGTGGCGCAGTGCCGAGTGCTTTGCGAATACTAGCTTGCCTGGGGTTCAATTCATTCCGCTCTTATTTTATTCGAGTTGGTATAGTTTGCATGTTGTTGTTATTCATGACTTATACTGATAGTCAGTCGTGCATCACGGATGCTTCACGGATTGCTTCACGGATCAGAGCGCTGCTCGAACGCACGCTAGTAGCGTTTTCGTTCTCCATGGCAACCAGGCGTGAGCCAATGAAAAGCCAGAACGTATTCCCTTTCTGGCTTTTGATTGGCTGACGCCTGGTTGCCATGGAGAACGAAAGCGCTACTAGCGGTTGTCCGAGCAGCGCTCAGTTTGATCGGAAATGTCACAGAGCCTCCACAAATGCCGCACTCGATGTTAACAATGGTAGGTAAGGACGAATTTGTCAATGACCTTCATGAAGTACAAAAGGTACTTGTTTTGTATTTTTTCCGAACTTACAACTTTGAATTTGGGAATAATTTTATTTAATTCTTAAATTTAAATAAAATAATTTTAAAAACATAACGGTAGCCTAAGAAATTGTTGCTAACAAAATCAAAAGGTCATTATTTCCCTTTAATAAATTCATTTTCCCATTATACAAATTTGTATAAGCAATTGCGAATTTTGGTCATGCCGCGAAGTAGCGCGAAATTTTCAAGTTTTCACTGTAGATAGCTGGATTTTGACTGCTGCAAAGGCAATTTTTACAACTGTACGTCCGACCGTTGGCGGGAGGGGGGCTGGGGGCAAATAATAGTTGCAGGACCTTTGGTGGGGGGGGGGGGCATGGCCCTTTTGGGCCCCCTGGATCCGCCCCCGCTCAGGAGCATATGCACAGGTGTTAACACCTGCGACATTTATGGTTTCCGCTGAGATCGTGACCTCAGGTGACCTTTTCAGAGATCAACCGAGGTCAATGACCTAGCCGATGACCTGATATTACTTGTTTTGCCTCTGGCAGTTTCTAAGGAATTTTGTGACGCTGATTTCAAATTTGACATCCATTTTACATGATTATATGTTTCACTGGGTGCATGCACTTTCACAGGTCATCTGACCTCGGATGACCTTGAGATGACATTTTTGGATTTTGGTAGTTTCTAGGACATTTTGTGACGCTGATTTCAAATTTGCCACCTATTTTGCATAAGTATATGCACATTCACGAGTCTAGCTCGATTATGGTTAAATTATGGCATTAACGATTTGGATGGCATCCGGGTCATTGACATGATCTCAGAGGTCACCTAATGACCCATGACCTTAAAACCGGGTAGCAACGGCTTCCTCTCATCACAAGCAACACGCTTGTTCTTTAATCGAAGCTCTAGCTCAATTAAGGGCGAAACGCCAAGGGGTCGTACCTCTCCCTCCACGGTCACGTAGGTATTGGACGCTGCACTGGCGAGGGTTATTAATTGGTTTCCGGTCTCAGGAATTAATTTACGCCAAAGCCCTACGTATGATATAATTAACACAATGAATGACACGTAACGCCTTGGTTTATGTAGACGCGGAGCTGGCTGTCACAGCACATAGTCACAGCACATATACCACGCGGCATAGTCACAGCACATATACCACGCGGCATAGTACATCACATATACCACGCGGCATAGTCACAGCACATATACCAACGCGGCATAGTCACAGCACATATACCACGCGGCATAGTCACAGCACATATACCACGCGGCATAGTCACAGCACATATACCACGCGGCATAGTCACAGCACATATACCACGCGGCATAGTCACAGCACATATACCACGCGGCATAGTCACAGCACATATACCACGCGGCATAGTCACAGCACATATACCACGCGGCATAGTCACAGCACATATACCACGCGGCATAGTCACAGCACATATACCACGCGGCATAGTAAGTGACCTGTCCGGGATCGTACGCTCGGGATGGCAATTGCCGCTCAAGGGCGGATCCAGCCGGCGTTTTGGGGGGGGGGCAAACCGTTTTTTTAGCGGACCTTACCTACCCCCAATTTCGAATTTCTTCTCGGATTTGGGCCACTTTATTTTGCAACCACACGATTTCGATTTTTTTCCCCATTTTTTTTAAGGTTTTCGACCTTTTGGGATATCGAAAAAGGAAAGATGTCAGCTTGCAGTTTGTATTGTTCCGACATTGCCTTACACTGATAAAAACTATGTCAATTGTCAGCTGTACCCAGGGGCGTCGCCGATAATTTTTGAGTGGGGGGTCGGCTGAAATGACGACAAAAAAATGTCCCCCAATTTGTTATGCGTGTATTTAAGCCTTTGCAACATTTCTAATGTGGATTTGCATGTTATAGTAGGTACTTGTTATTTAGCGCCGCGAAGCGGCGCGATTTTTTTTTTGCTGCGGTTTGCCTGATAAAACCCAGAAACATAGGGATTTTTAGCTTCTTAGCCTTGTAGAGGATAATAAGCTAAAAATGTTATTCATTGAATTCAGCGTTACGACGAAACGAAGACGATGACGATGGCTTCGTTATGACGATGGCCACTGATGTGACCGCGCGAAGCGGCGTGAACATTTTAATTTTAGGTCGTGGAAAACGCATTTTTAATATTGGAACCAGACCGTGAGTGGAGCCAAGCCTCAGGTAACCCTTTTCCTGGTTGCACATCTCGGTATGATGCAAAATGTTGAAATGAAGGTAGTTTTTCATATGCATTAGCCTCGGATAGTAAATCACGATGGCCGGTGGCAGTCTGCGCTCAATAGTACATATGATAATAATAACTGTAGTCTGTATACATACCTATGTACCGAACTGTAACAAACAACTGGTAACGGTGCAAATGGTTTCAAAGTAGCAAGAGACAGACCGACATTTCGCGCATAAATGGTCCTGTGGATCTGGAGGAGCCTGGGGGAGATGGCTTGGGGAGATAGTACTGGCCTGGTCCCCACTATTAGCTCTTCGGGCGAACAAGTTGGGCACCGCTGGAACAGCTTCCGGTTGCCGAAGTCCGCGTCTTTGCGTTCGCGTCGCCTTTTTCGGAACTCGGCAGACAAGCTAAACATGTAGCCCGCTTTAAAGATAATATTTTATGAAGAGAGTTGGCCCTGGGGCCAGCAATTACCGCAAGGAGAGCCTCTGCAAGACACTTAAAGGAATTAATTTTCCAAATTTGTATATGCAATTGCGAAACTTGTGTCATGCCGCGAAATTTTTCAGTTTTTGACTGAGGCTAGCTTGATTTTGACTGCTGCAATTTTGGGATGCCCAGTACCGTTCTAAAAACGCAAATATAGCATGCATTAAATTTCACGTCTTGGGGGGGGGCAAAACATAGTTTGGCCCCCCTTAAACAGGCTTGGGGGGGGCATGGCCCCGTTCGCCCCCCCCCCCCCTGGATCCGCCCTTGTCGTGGGTCTAGTTATTCCTTCGTCGACGACGAAATCATTATTTATGAACGTGTTCATTTGTTTTCTTAAAATTTCACAGAACACGGAATTTTATTGCTTTTTATATGCGTTGAGGCTCATATTACAGTTATGTATATATATATTTGTTTTTTTTTGGGGGGGGCAAAAGACATGTTGGCCCCCCTTCCAGCTTTTGGGGGGCCATGGCCGGATTCCCCCCCCCCCCCCCTGGATCCGCCAGTGTTGCCGCTAGTATACATGTTGTCACTGTCGGTGTAGTTGTCATGCGTTGTCACGAGCTGCAAGAAAAGAAAGTCTTACTTAGGCCTCTGATAGAGCTGAATGGGGTGTAGAACGAAACTGTCTATTGGTCTATCTCAGGAGGCATAATTGATCGGCGCGGCCGCGCTTAATTCAGATATTTCATATTGTCAGATATTGATATTTCATATATCATAACATTTGCAATGCATAAGTGAAGACGGTTGGTTTGAACAGTGAATCACATGATCCATTCTGCACTTAGTGAAGAGAATGATTGTGTGCAGGCTGCAGAGGTGTTAGCGTCTAGGTGAGTCAAATTCAGGGGCGGCGGAAGCAGGCACGTAGCCAAGGGAAGGCCGGCGGGGCGCCCCCCCCCCCTGGAGGCCAGAGGGCCCTTTTTGGCGCGCGCAGCGCGCCGAAAAGGGCCGACGAGACCGCGCGAAGCGCTGTATCATAGGCTCTTTACTACACGAAGCGTGGTCTTTAGAGAGTTTAGAGGACTTCAGAGGCCCTTTAGGGCCACCAGGGCCCTCTCTGAAAGACCAGAGGGCCCCTTGGACGTTCAAAAGAGCCCTGTGCATGTCAGAGGGGCCCCTGGCCAGACCGAAAGGGCCCCTGAGCGGGTCAGACCGAAAGGGCCCCTGAGCACGTCGAATGGGCCCCCTGAACACGTCGAATGGGCCCCTAGCCAGCACAGAGGGGCCCCTGGGCAGGTTGAGAGGCCCCTGAGCATGTCGGCAGGGCGACAAAGCGGCCAGCGCAGTCCTTTGCCAGATCATAAGGGCCCCTGAGCAGGTTGGAGGGCCCCTGGACAGACCAGAGGGCCCCTGGGAAGTTAAGAGGGCCCCTGTGTAGGTCAGAGGGGCCCTGACCAGACCGAAAGGGCCCCTAGGTGGGTCAGAAGGCCCCCTGAACATGCCGAATGAGCCCCTAGCCAGCACAGAGGGGCCCCAGGGCAGGTCGAAGGGCCCTCGGAGCATGTCGCAAGGCGACAAAGCAGCCAGCGCAGTCCCTTGCTAGGTCGTAAGGGCCCCTTAGAAGGTTAAAGGGCCCCTGGAGAGACCAGAGGGCCCCTGGAAAGTTAATAGGGCCCCTGTGCAGATCGGAGGGGCCCCTGACCAGACCGAAAGGACCCCTGGGTGGGTAAGAAGGGCCCCTGAACATGCCAAAGTGGCCCCTGGCCAGCACGGAGGGGCTCCAGGGCAGGTCGGAGGGCCCCTTGAGCATGTCGGCAGGGCGACAAAGCAGCCAGCACAGGCCGACCAGAAGAGTCGCTGGGCCGATCGGAGGGGCTCCTGGGCAAGTCAGAGGGGCCCCTGGCTAGACCGAAAGGGTCCCTGGACCGGTCGGAAGGCCCCTTGAACATGCCGGATGAGTTCCTAGCCAGACTGGAGGGGCCCCTGGGCAGGTCGGAGGGGCCCCTGAGCAGGGGCGGCGGATTGCGGGGGCAGAGTACCCACAATTCCCCCAGTCGAAAATTATCGGGGGCAAAGGGTAGTTTTGCCCCCCCCCCCCCAGATTTTAGCCTGCCCAATCTGGGGGCAACATGACCCTTACCCTCCCCAGGATTTTCATTTGAGGGGGATTTTGGGTACCCTGCGCCCCGCAATCCGCCGCCCCTGCCCTGAGCATGTCGGCAGGGCGACAAAGCAGCCAGTGCAGTCCCTGGCCAGGTCTGAAGGACCTCTGGACAGGCCGAATGGGCCCCTTGACACACAAGAGGGGCTTCTTGGACGGTCAGAGGAGTCTCTGGTGAGACCGGAAGGGTCAAATCACGTAGAGATCCCAGATGAAGATTAAATACAAAGAGGACTTACTCCACAATACAAATATTAAAATCGGAGCTTTCGGGTATATTGTAACACCCTTCGTCAGGGTGCTACAATGTAC
>JAXIVJ010008951.1:5000-53250 GCA_036785665.1 Chirona hameri
AACTCGATTATTATGTGAAAAACCCGGATAATCCCTTTAATGGATATAAACCCGCCCGGGTGTGTTTGTGGAGCGTGAAGGACATGGCGGCATGATTCGAACATATCAGTGCGAGGCCCACTGCATTTGTCTGCTTTTTCGTGTAGAATCATCAGGTGGACGTTTGCATTCGCAATTTCGGGGTTCTGCATTACACATGACACGTGACATGATTAAGAAAGAAATACACGTAAAAGCACCTGGTGCCAGCGCGGTTCGAACCTACGACCAATCTACGAATACGCTAGGAGTAGGCAGCTATACCGACTGAGCTATTTGGGCCGATGTGGTGAACACTGTTATTCAGTCTCCAATATTGGATCTCTGCCAGCTCAGGACAGGTGACCTCTTGACCCTCGAGACAGACGGCCCTGACCACCACCCGGGTCGCGGCGCATTCCATTCCGACAACGCCCCCACTCCTTCCCTCCCTCCCCCTCCCCAGGTCACGCACCTGCCAGACAGCCACAATGGGTACCAACCTACGGTGGGGAAACCATCTTGTTTGTGCCTATCGCGACCGTAGCGCCACGTGGTGGCAAGGGAAGATCATTATGAGACCGACTGTACATGAAGACTGAGTATTAGTAGGTATCCTTATTCTGTACTACTGCATTCCTCTGATAGTACTGTTATCATTCATTTGAGTGTTGATTGATACACTATTAAATCAATATTTATTATGGTGTGCTCAATGTCACGCACCCACACTTTGCCGTGGAAGTGAACTGCTGGTTAAAATATTTCTTAAACTCTGACCTTAGATTGCACGCAATACTTCAACATTCTCAGCCCAGGCCCGCCCAGAGCCCGGTGATTTCCTTAAAGTTGAGACCCGGCCCAGGCCCGGCCCATGGCCTGTAGGGCAGCCCGGCACGTGGCGAACTCTGTCATGTAATATACAGTTGGGGCAATGAGGGAGGTGTGCCACCATGGTCTTTTGTGCTGATTGAGATTATCATAGAGTTTCCACTGAAGCAAAGAAGTTTGTGGAATTTTCAAGACACTTGTTCTGACATCTCTGCTGATCAATAAAGGCGTCAGTGTCTGAGTTTTGTGTTTTGGTTGCGCGTTTGAACACCTATCAATTTTGTGTCAGTGAACTTCCTGTTAGATCAGCAGGTGCTGCCATCTGTCATCATGATGTGTCATCATCTGGGCTTCTCATCTGTTCTATGTGCTGCCACCTATATACTGGACTGTTCCATACTAACCACAATTAGATCAGTACATACGTATGATTCATGTCATATGAGTCCGTTATGGATTGGATTCATGCATTGCATCATGATCTCATAACTAACAGTGCTAACAGTCCCACTAACATTAACAGCAGTCAGCAATCAGCATGTATTTTCCCTCTAACCGGACACGATTAGCCGGTTTAACACAAGCCTTAGGCAGTCGAATTCGCCGTATCTAATACGCAATCGACAAACAATGCTCTGACCGACCTCAAATGAAGATTCGGGCAATAGTCTTGACGGTGGTAGGTTACATGTATATACAAAGTAAGTTTATCTCGCATCGTCTTGCGTTGCGTGCTGGCGATATGCCCGTACAAGTTTTAGAGACGAGGCTTTCTGTTCGTGATTCTATCGGCAATATCGCCATGACGGTTCACATGTAATAGAAAGCATATTATTAATTGTATCCACTATAATGTATTCACTAAATAAGAACAAAAAACGAGAATCACGAAGACAGCTTTTCACTAAACCCACATACGTGCGGGGCTTAAATTCTCACACCGGATACATGGGTTCGATAATGGTAGCTCTAATGTCTGGTGTCTGGTGTCTTCCCTGAGAGGTGGAAGCGGGCAAACATTATACCATTATACAAGAAAGGCGAAAAAAAACTTCAAACTACAGATCTATTTCCCTGCTTCCTCTCTTCGGGAAGGTATTGGAGCGTGTTGTGTTCGACGAGCTGTTTTATCATGTATCACCGGTTTTGAGCCAGCAGCAGCATGGTTTCATTCCTAGGCGTTCGTGCAGCACGAACTTAAGTGTTTACCTTAAGCACGCGTGGGAGGCCATATCGGACGGATACCAGACGGACGTCATTTACACTGATTATGCGGCCGCTTTTCAGAGCGTCAACCATGCGCTTCTCATTCACAAGTTAAAACACTCCTACCACTTGAAGGAGCTCGCATTGAAATGGTTCGTCTCGTATCTGTCCGATAGACACAGAGAGTTATCGTCAACGGAAAAACCTCCGACTGGCAACCGGTTATCTCCGGTGTTCCAGAAGGACCACTGTTGGCTCCCCTTCTCTTTTCGATGTTTATTTACGATCTACCGTGCCAAATGGAATCCGGGTGCCTTCTGTATGCCGATGATGTCAAAATTGTCCGTAAAATCACAACTCCATCTGACGGACTGTTGCTGCAGAGGGATCTTAGCCATCTGGCAGCGTGGTCCGTCAGGTGGGGACTGGCTCTCAACCCTGCAAAATGCAAATAGTTTACGATGACTCTCAGGCGTGCACCCGTCCAGACCAAGTATTTGATCTCTGGTACCGAGCTGGAACATGTGAGTAAGATCAGGGACCTGGGTGTAACGCTGGACACCAAATTAGCTTTCGCACCACATGTATCGGATACTGTCAGCAGGGCCAACCGGGCACTCGGCCTACTTATCCGCTCTTTCCAAGTAGGTACCAGCAAGTCAAAATTCAACCGAAGCGCAGTACTGGCTGCGTACTTCGCGAATGTGCGATCGATTTTAGAATATTGCAGCGTGGTCTGGGCGGGGGCGGCCAACTCCCACAAGGTGCGGGTCGATCGAGAGCAGTACAAGTTCCTCATTTGGCTGCTAGCTCACACTTCCTCCGGACAAACGAATTCTCTTTCTTATGGTAGCCTTCTGCTCAATTTCAAAATTCCATCTTTAGCATAACGCAGAGTGCAGCATGACATACTCTTCCTGAGGAACATTCTGCGGGGGAGAGTGGATTCTCAGGTTCTGCTCAACTCTTTTTCTCTGCACGTGTCGCCTCGATCGACCCGCACCCTCACCCTGTTCGCCGTGCCTCGAGCTCGAGTCAGAACTATCGAATCAGGGATGTTCTGCAGGATCCCTAAAGCCATGAATGTTTTCTTGGCCAGTCATTTGAACGTAGACATCTTTCATGACAGTTTTGGCGTTTTTAGAGCTCTCGTGATCAAGTACGTTTTAACCGTATAGTCATCATCACTTCGTTCATCATGTCATTCATCTTCTACTTTTAGAAAGACTTTAGGCTGTTCATGTGTTGTGTTTATGTCTTTGTATATGTCTTTGTCTTTGTATATCTGTATATGTGTTGTGTTTCATTTCTTTTATCTTTTTGACTTCGCCTGTCAGTGGAGTATGACTGTTGGCGATGAAAGCAAATAAACAAATACACAAATGGTTTTCGCCTGTGTCCAGAAGATATTTGTATTTATTTGCTTTGAAACGATATTTTAGCAGTATTTATTTTACAAACAATTTGTGCAATACTTTTATAATTCATATTTCAATCATTGCATTAAAACCAAATGTGTATTATAATGCTTTCAATACACTTCAATTTTTCAAACACCCTTGATTGTTTACGCCAGCAACGCAAACTGCGCCGGCGTAAACAACTCCGTCGGCACCTTGGTGAAACAGACTCATTTACGGTGCGTAGCTTTTCATGGCGTAGCTCACGCATTTCGTAAGTTACGCCAAAAGTTTTATGAAAAGAGGCCCAGGTCCCACGCTAAGCGGATCTCGCTGCGCAGATCTTACCCCCTACCCCACCATCCGATCATGCAATTCATGGTACCCGGCAGAATTTAGAAACGAAATTTGTATGTGCCCAAACATACCTGGACACTGTCCGCCGTCCGCCCCGCTCTCTGACGTCACTTGACCTTGAACTTAATCGCTGCCACCACCGCAAACCATCCCAGTAAAAGTCAGTTGTTTGTTGTTGAAAATATGATATACATTTAACTCCGAACTGAACTGGCTCAGACTCACAGGACCCACGGATGACAAAGCACGTATCCTAAGGCAGTATCCAGTCGAAGTTCAGCTAGGCTCGTTCGCTTGATTGCACGAAGTATGTAATGTGAAATACGATTGGACTGGGAAATTAAAGTAGCTACTTTCTTTGCATACGAATATTAACTCAACATTGTAACTGGTCTCTTGTTTTGCTTTCATCCAGTCATACGTGATATCACAATACAACACAGGCGGCATATATTTGTTGAGCTCAGTCAAGGAAATTGGCAAACATTGGCAGCAAACAAACAACACTTGTGAAAATCCTGTAACCATACATCGGAAATCCATGCTAGGAATGCCAGCCAGGGCAATACAAAACATGTTGACCGATCTAATCAAGTTTCGCTCTTTCAAAGATGGCCGACTTTGCTGCGACTGCTCCGAGTTTGCTGCGTTTTCTATGCGACTTCGCTCCCACTTCGCTCCTACTTCGCTCCCATTTCGCTCTTACTTCGCTCCCACTTCACTCCTACTTCGCTCCTACTTCGCTCCCACTTTACACATACACCGTTGCGAGTTACGACTCCACTGCAGCCTCGCTGCGACTTCGCTGCGACTTCGCTGCAACGCAAAATTCTCAACGCGCATTCTCTCTGACGACGCCCGTCTGTCACATCCGCGTCGCATTGCAGTCAGTTCTGGCTCCTACCGCGTCTAACCATTTGGCGCTGCGGACGTCACACGATCGGACACTTTATGGCGCCACCAGCCGCTGCCGCGTCTCTCAGGGGCCTCTGATACTCGCCGCAGCTGATGCAGGCCTCTCCAGGGCGCGCGACGAGAATGAATAAATGTCCCATCAGGAGCCAATATGCGACGGGAGGCGTGGCAGCGGGAGGGCTTGATGCCAGCTGCGCGACGCAGAGCCCCCGCGGGATAGTGGGGTCGGGAAAAACGAGTCGGAATGGTGCTGGACCATGCTGGACTGTGGTAAAGTATTTGTGTTAGAAAAATGACGTCACTGGTTTCAAATGAGTTCGGATTAATCAGTCGGAAGAGTGTGTATAGTTTTCCCTGAAGAACTCTGTGGAGAACATAGCAACAGCACAACAATTTCCACATACTGGTTTGATTTACTATATGGTGCAGAGTATCTTTGAGGTCAACATTCAAATTCGATTCATTGGATGTGCTTCATTATTCCTGGAGTGTGCGAATGGATTTCCTATTCAAACTAATCGCATAAATCAATGGTAAACTTATGCAATTATTTAAGTTACAGCTATAAATTGTATAACACGTTTTGCAATGTTTCGATTCTTTGTTCACAGCTTTGAAAATGTCCTTTCACCAGGATGTTGAAATATGAACGTTTGCTTTTGCAATGCGAAACAAACGGAAATGTTTATGCCAAACTTGATTACAGTAACACATATTTCCACATCTGATCTCATCTTTCATCTTTCTTTTATCCTGTTTGGATACGGACCAGCTACTCAAAAACATGTCCTGCTTGCGGAAGCATTTTTCACAGGGAGTGCCCCTATGACTATGATCAAACTATATATTTGAAATTATATTTGGGCTGCGTTTCGGCTGCCCCAGGGCTCGATCGTTGGACCAATCCTCTTCATCTTATTCACAAACGACATGTCTGGACAGTTGACCCATGGTCACCTCATCTCATACGCGGATGACACCGCCCACCTGGACTGCGCGCCCCCTGACAAACCCGGGCTAGCTAGATGCCCTGAAAACAGACTGGAACTCTTTTCGAACTTCAAGCATGGTTCGGTGCAAATTCTCTCAAAATCAATTAAAAGAAAACTGACTTTCTCCTTGTTGGCTCCAAGCATAATCTGTAAAAAGCATCAGGCTTCCACTTCGAAATTGATGACACGACCATTGAACCTTCAAAGAAATTAAAAATCCTAGGCGTCGTTTTAGAACCCTGTCTGTCATGGGACGCGCATGTCTCCGGCATGGTCTGGAAATGCAACGGAATCCTCGTCTCACTCTACAGATTTCGGCATTACTTTTCCAGCGAAGTCCTCAAAATTATCGTATGCAGGCGTATGTTTTCCCACACATCCACTTCTGTCTCTGCGTGTGGGATGGAGCGGCTAAGGGTCGGTCAACTATACAAAATTCACAAAGTAACCATCTTCGCCGCCCGAGTAACCACTGCATTGGTTGCACTGGAACCAAAAAAAACATCTCAACATCTCTTCGACCTTAAATTCCCTGGGATGGCCAAGCATCAAAGCCATGGTGGCTCGCCGTGACCTTGTGAAGGTGTGTCGACCCACGAGACTCGCGCCTCTGACCGCGGATCCCTGCAGCTCCGCAAATGCCGTCTGTCCGCCATACAGATCGTATTTTCCTACCGAGCCGCGGCTGCCTGGAACGGCCTGCCCCCTGATATCAGCGGGGTCACCACCTTAGGCACTTTTAAATCTGCTATCTGTGACCTGTGAGTGCTCACTGCGTATTAGACTGTTGCAAAATAGACGAAGTTATTCACCCAAAGTTCTAACACTTGGATTCTTGATCCATTGCTCTTCCTGATTTCAAAACAGTTTTTGTTTCAGCTATCGTTAGAAACAAAACCCTTATTTTTTAGCATTGTAAACTGATTGCCCTTCCCTCTGTTGTATTCTGTTATCCGGGTAGCCCCCCAAAACGCGCCGAGTTTCAAGGCTTACCAATTTGTTTTGGTAATATATATGAAGTTGCTACTTGGTACGCATACAAAACAAGGAATTCTGCGTTAACCCTATTCCCTTCGGGGGGGGGGGGGGTAGATACTGCCTCCGGTGGTTTTCACTTGCCGCTTCTAAACTGTTAACCCTCGCACTACGGGAGTTTTTTTTCACCTTCGCCCTACGGGGGGGGGGCTGACAGCCCCCCTCCCCCGTTAACTTACAAACCAAGGAACTTAGAGCAATGCGGTAGGAGCCAGCATGTTGCCTGTCATGATACAAATCTAACAGTATGCGATTTTTAAGTTTCAGATCAATGGGTGACCTTCCAGGTCAAGTGAATGACCTCGGATTTACCACGTCCAGAACAGCGATTTTGCTCTTCAGAAAACCTCAAAATTATAAATTGATAAATGTAAATAAAAAGGCATGTTCCTAGACCAGTTTTGGCTCAGAAATACAGAAAAAGTAATTATTTGTTCCTATCTTGTCAAAAAAAGTAAAAAAAAGGTTCTGAAAAAATGACGTCATCAGTTTCTTACACTTAGGGAGCCATCACTTAGTCAAAAAAGAAGCTATTGCTTTGCAATTTGGTATGGGTATTGTCCATACTCAGTTCTCTCACATATATTCCGGTTTTTCTAAAATCTTTGAAATTTGTATTTTGTGGGTATTTTTCAAGAAAAAAATATATATTTTAGGGGTAAAAAAAAATGAAAATCCGAAATTGCCATTTTGAAGAGAATGCCATTTTGTATCTTTGGTGAATTGCGCTTGAAATTTCCCTTAAAACTCTGTTTTCTACCATTTTTCAAATATTTATAGTTTTTCCACCAACATGACGTCATCAAAACATGATTATCTCCCAAACCACTTAACCAATTTCAATTGCATTTTTACAGCATACGTATAATTGTTATAAACTTAGCTACCAAAAAATGTGTAAAAATGTATTCAAGAAAACTTCAGGGGGGCTGTCAGCCCCCCCCCCCCTTCCTGGGCGAGGGTTAACGATTTCGAGGGTTGACGAGGGTTGACGATTCGGCCCCCTCCTGAGATCTCGGTTCCTATGAGAGCTACAATAACACAATTTGGTAGGTAGGAAGGACCCACAGGGAACTCTCTTTTGTGTAAATTGCATGACCTTGGGTCAATATCTTTAAGGTCAAAAGAGGTCAAATGTACCGAAATGTCCATGATATGTTTTGGTGAATACCTTTTTACCTATGCAAGATATAACAGTAATTGTGCCACTATCGTGTTTCTCTCGTCAAGATGCATTGATTTATATCAAGCTTGACCTGGTAAGGTCAATTTGAAAAATTAACCTTTGGTCAAGGTCAATGTCAAGGCCAAGGTGGCCAAAGTAGGTCTTGTTGCATATTAGAAGATGCGTATTGACTAAACAAATACAATGGTACCAGTTTCAGCTCTTTATCTATATCATGTCAAGAGGTCTTGCCAAAAATGTTTGTAACCGCGGATGACCTTGAGGTGACTTAGGAAATGGTGACTGGGCACTGTTTCTGGGTCAGCGCTACTTTACCATTCATTCCATCAAAAACAATTTGCAGCGACAAGCATTCCGCTTGTCGCTGCGTTTCGTAGTTATTGAAATAGTAGCGGAAGCGGACATCAACCCTTCATGGTTAGCACTAACTTCCGGCAGTTTTCGGGTTATAACTTTATCAGTTATCAAGATATCGACTTGAATTTTTGATGTGTACATAAACTGGTATAATATCTCGGGATGTATCTGGGATTTGTCGATTTTGTTTTTAACGGAAATTTTATATACATGTAAATAAAAGAAATGTATTTTTTATCTAAAAAATTTGCAATTTTAAAATGAAAATGTAGAAAATTATAGATTGCCATCTGAAAACCCTTGCAATTATCTACTAGTACCTTTTTTTCTTGCATTTTGCAGAAACAAATAAACCCTCGACGAGTGTTTAACCATGCAAACCTTTGGTATCAAAAACGCCCGAACATGCCTCCCAAAAAGTGCCCCTGGAGCCACCTATGAGGCATTTTTTTAAAAGAAAAAAGCACACCATCAGATGGGAAATTAAAAGCTAGGAAAAGTCCGGAAGATTGAAGAACTTTGCTTTAATAATGAATGTGCAGCACACAAAAAAAAATTATGGAGGGGGCCGATTCGGCCCCACCCCCGGACAAGAATAGGGTTAAGCCTAGCGTCTTGAAACTTTGTGACTTTTCCTAACTTTGAATGGCGCGTGTTATGACAATTTTTTTTAGAAAAAAAAATCGGGCCAGCAGAGGCGGTGCCAGGTTCCTGTTCTGGGAGGGTGTTACGAATGCGGTTGTGCGGCGCATACTTTCTTCGTAGTTTGTGATGCAATAAATGCGTTAGAAACATTTTCAATACAATATGCATCATGCATACTGGGATTATACATGTTTGTTGGCAGAGGCGCACTCAGGTACAAAATATAGGAGGCGATACCATGCCACAAATTAGGTTCAACTTCAAATTAGTAAGATGATAAAAGTGATACTCCCATGGTGCCCCCACGTTGTTTTCCTGGATCCGCCTATGTGCAATATATTAAATTTAACAAATTACAGCAAGTAATGCCTACATGTGACGTTCATTTCGTCCCAAACAATCACGAACAGCACAAATTTGTTATCAGAAAATGCCCCCATTTTACATCCCTTGAATACGCCTATGATTTGTGATTTTATCATTTATATTTTGGTATATTAAAGACCAGTACATTTGATGCTCAAAAACGTTTGGGACATGCAAATTGGCCAAAGCACATGGCCGCAATGCCCTTTAAAAAACACCCAAAATTTGAGTTTTTTCACTGGCCCCCATTTTTTAACAAAACATAAATGTAGGGCCTATACAAGAATCTCCCTGATCTTGTCATGACGAATCGAATGGAGTTTTCCCATCGAAATCGACCGAGCGGTTCTCGAGATCTCAGGGGGTGGGGGGCAGAATCTGACCCCCGCAGGTCAACGTAATGTTGGCCGCCCACAGGGAATAGGGTTAAGCAAAACAGTTCCATACCAATCGGATGTTTAGTTTCGATGTTATAAGACATTATCTAAAAACGTTAAAAAAAGTTTTCCAACGTTTTTTTTTGTATTTCCACACGTGAACGATCGGACCACCTACAGCCCGGACCACCGTCAACAAACGAGACATCCACTGTCCGATACTGGCGCGGATGTAGAGTGGAGGTGGAGCTCATCCGCTCCAGTATCGGACAATGGAAGTCGCATTTGTTGGCGGTGGTCCAGGCTGAAGGTGGCCCGATCGTTCACGCTTGGAAATAAAAAAATACGTTTTTTAAAGGGTTTAGATAATGTCTTATAACATCGAAACTAACTACCCGATTGATATGGAACTTGTTTTGCTTAACGTATAATTATTTTTTTGTATGCGTACTAAGTGTCAACTTCATATATATATTACCAAAACAAATTGGTAAGCCTCGAAACACGGCGCGTTTTTTGGTGGCTACCCGGATAACATAATACAACAGAGGAAAGGGCCCTCAGTTTACATTGGCAACAAAACAAGGGTTTTTATTTTTAACGAGCTGAAACAAAAACTGTTTTGAAATCAGGAAGAACAATGGATCAAGCATCTAGGTGGTAGAACTTTGGGTGAGTAACTTCGTAAATTTTGCAACCGTCAACTGTGTATGTATCTTACTGTTTTTTTCCCCTGCATTATTTACTTGTATTGTCTTTTACCTCGACGTATTGGCTTGTACTTGTATTGGCTTTTGCTGTTGTGTAGAGCCTGTGCTGCATCCTGTTGAAGTGAAACCGTAACACCCACCCCGTTGAAGGTTTTGAATACACTGTATATGTTTCCACGTATCGAACAATTTCGTAAAGGAACTTCAGTTATTTTATCCTGAGCATTTAAGTAGTACCATGGAATACTACTTAAGCAAAAAACTCGCCAAATATTGCATATATAAAAGTAGCAAGCGAAAAGCAAAACACGTATACTTATTTGTTGTTTGTTAGTACCTCCCTCAGATGTATGGCTTCTGTTTTTTTTTCTTTCCAAACATAAAACGTAATTGCCAGTTTGGATTATTTCCACGTTACGAGTTGCGTCATTTTCATTTCATTTTAAGCAGTTATTCTAATGAAAATATTAATTGATTAATTAGCAACATTACCCTTATAAAATCAGCACTTTGTGAGTACCACCCACTTATCCACTCCCGACGAGTTAAAATCGGCTGTAAATTTCTCTACAATATTCGGGACGTCCCTCAGTTATTGTACTTAACTATCTGGGAAGTCTATTTTGAAAGTGAGCATGAATGCTTGCCGCAGTTTGTAGCGTGTTGGCGCCGTCGTTATGGAAAAGAAGCGCACGCCTGTCAACACTCAGTGTTAGTTTTGGCTGGCATAGATGAAAGACGGCGGCCAACCGCAGAATCGTTAGTGTGAACGGAGCTGGTAGATGAATGATGGGACAGCTGGTGGCTCGGTTTTTCTGAAGACAGTGGTATTTTTGACTGGCGCTGCGTGTCAATGTTTCACGGAGCGAGAACACGTAAATAAGTGTGCTGATGCTTCCCTGTTTCTCTCAATTTCCTCCTCTCTCTTCTACCCTTTCATTTCTACATGTATCGTACCGCCTCTCTCCCTCCTCCTCTGTTTCCCCCTCCTCTCTCACTCCATCTACCCTTCTCTTTTCTTTCCTTCACTCTAAAATTAGCTGCCTACTGTTCATTATCAGCTTCACTCTAAAATTTCGTCGTCAGATGTCACCGCCAGTGGCGCAGCCAGGCAGCCCGGCCGGCGGCGCACGCGCAGGGGCGGTCGCGGCCGAGGACGCAGGCGGGGCTGCCGCGCAGGGAGGATATGGACGAGGACCGGCCAGGTTAATGACAGCCTCCTGGTGAGTCATATAAATATACAGAGCTTGAAAAACAAGACCATTGATCTGCGCCAAGAACTTGACGTACATGATTTTGATGCCGTGTCTATAAATGAAACGTGGCTACGGAAATCGACTACCTACATCATGTCGTTTCCAGGCTACACACTACTCAGATCAGACCGTGTGTCCAAGCCACTGGGATACGGCGGCGTTGCTGTTTTGGCTAAAGAGTCACTGAATGCCAAAATAGTATCTAAGCCAGCTGCTGTGAATGATTCTAAGCTGGAATCCGTGTGGACTGAACTGCGAGTTGGACACCACAGAACAGTGCTGTTATGTTCTGTATATCGGCCGCCGTCCAAGCTGGCGTCTGAACTGAACAGTGACCTCGACGAACTTGAGAACCAACTGCAAAGTGCGCTTAGTCGCTATAGTGGACAGATTGTGTTTTGCGGAGACCTCAACTGTAATATTAACGTCACCGGAGGTGCAGGCAGCAAGCTATTAGAGGTGATTTCGCGGTATGGTTTCCAGCTGTGTGGCAAAACTGGCTCTGTAACGTATCGTCCGTCGTCTTCTGCGCTCGATGCTATTTTCACAAATTACGGTGAACGAGTCGTACGATCTGGTACAGTATTATGTCACTTTAGTCCGCACAACTTTGTACGATGTCAAATGCGTGTAAAGAAGGTTAAAAGGCCTCCTGTTACCATCACATGTCGGTCATTTTCTAAAGTCAATTGGGAGGCGCTTAGGCTTGATTTGATGTTATCTGACTGGGACCTGATTGACCGGCTAGAGACACTGCAGCAACAGTCGCAAGCTTTCAACGATCTGTTCATGACTGTGATGAATCACCACGCGCCGATGAGAAGGGTAACGTTAAAGCGCGGTACCTCACTACCACTCACGGCTGAGACTGTCCAGCTGCTGGACCGCCGCAGGGCAGCCGCGCGCAGCGGCTGTCAGCTCACGTACGGTCTGCTCAACCGGCGCTGTAGGGCTGCCATGCGGAGGGACTGTCGTGACGATGTCATTCGGAAGCTGCGCGAGCGGGGCCCGGCGGCGACGTGGAGCGTTGCCCGGTCATTGCTATCGGGTAACGGCAACGCGTCGCGCCCAATTCCGTCTGTGTCAGTCGACAGCTTGAACATATACTTCGCGAACATCGGTGTGAAAACCTCATCGTCGGTTGTGCCGACGCGGCGAGTTCCCATTCTGTTGCCCAGAGTAGTGACATGTTCGTTCACTGTGTCTGCGGTGTCATATGAATGTCTGCGCGGTGTCGTAATGGGCCTACGTAACACCAACACCTGTGGCGTTGATGGCATATCGTCTCGCATGGTTAAGAACACTTTTAGAGTAGTAGGACATATTATTTTGAAACTAGTCAATGCGAGCCTCACACACGGCACTGTCCCTGACAACTGGAAAATTTCGTTAGTTTACCCCATACATAAGGGTGGTGCACTGGACGACCCTGCGCAGTTTCGGCCCATATCTGTCGTCCCGCTACTTTCGAAAATAACTGAGCGCATAGTGCAAGAGCAATTGTACCAATATTTTAGCGACCATGATTTATTTTCGCCGACACAGCACGCGTACAGAAGAAATCACTCGACACAAACGGCGCTGCTTACCGTGTCAGATTACATATTGTCCGCAATGAACCGGCGTGAGATAGTGCTGATTGCAATGCTTGATTGTAGTAAGTGTTTTGACACTATAGACCACGGGAAGCTTCTTTCGGTACTATCTTTATATGGTGTGGACACAACATGGTTCAGCAATTATCTTTCGGGTCATTTTCAACGCGTCCAGATACACAGTGAAGGCAAAACTGTGACATCTCAACTCGCGAGCAATCCTATCGGAATTTACCAAGGCACAGCCCTGGGGCCATTGCTTTTCAGCATTTTTTCGAATGACATGTACATGCACATTGACCCATCTGTCATGCTAGTTCAGTATGCTGATGATAGTCAGCTTGCTGTGTCTGGCAGGAAGGAGGAGCTGCCACAGCTGATCAGCCGACTCGAGGCCACCTTGGCCACCGTCAAGGAGTGGTTTTCTAGTCGCAAAATTAAGATAAATGCTGCAAAAACGCAGCTGATAACGTTTGGAACCCAGCAGCTTTTGAAAGGCGTTCCGCCCATCCAAATTCAATTTGATGGCGAAACAATTACGGAGACTTCGAAGGTCCGTAATCTCGGCCTGACAATGGACCGCCACATGTCATTCCGCCCCCATCTGGACCAAGTCACCGGATGTTGCACGGGAATCCTACTGGGACTGACGGCCGCCCGTCATTGGCTGCCCCGTGAGGTCATGGTCATGTTGGTGAACTCGTTGGTCATGTCTCGACTGCGATATTGTCTGGCGGTGTACGGAAACAGCTCATCGGAAACTCGTAACCGCATCCAGAAAATCATTAACTTTTCGGCTAGAACTGTCACAGGACTTTCCAGGCGCGAACACGTTAGTGACGTCATTCGTTCATTGAACTGGCTGCGCTCCACCTCACTTTACCAATATAGTACAATTACAGCATTTCGTTCAGTCATCTCATCCGGTGAGCCACTCTCGTTAGCAAAAAACATATGCACAAGCAGTCACAGCCACAACACGCGACGAGCGGGCCAATTCAAACCTGTACCGGTGAGAACCGAACTGGGTAAACGGATGTTTGCCTACTCAGCCCCGTCGCTTTACAACGCGCTGCCGGAGGCTGTGAGAGAGAAGGGCGGAGCGGGTTTTAAACGCGCCTTGAAGGAGCATATGTTCGATTGTGAGTGACGTCTGCCGCGATCGTATGCCATGTATGCATGTATGCGATTTTTAGAAACTTGTTTTTATGCTTCGTAGTGCATTTTTACCCTGTGCCATGTGCTTCATCTCACTATGTGTTTTTATATTGACGCGGTGCATGAAAAACCACGATGTGCATGTGGATCACTGAGAATATACATACATACATACATACAGCTTTAAACATATTGTGCATCCCGCGATGCTAGTCTTATGGTCTCGGCAAAAACTGCACACAAAAAAAACACCTGCACGTGCACTGTATTTGAACCGTGCAACCGAACATACAGCGTGATATATGGAGCAACAAAACAAAAAACGTTGTTGGAGGTCGCTGGAGGATGCGACGTTAACGAAGTTAATCCGCTGACAAAATGTATCAATTGCCGCCAACAAAGATACCTTTCGCTGGCAAAAGTCTAGGTCTGATGTCGCAAAAGGTCCACGCGACTAGGCTTACATCGCAAACCTCTCCGTGACTGCCGTCTCATTTGCTCCTAGTTGACATTGATATATTTGTGTCAATACGACTAAAACAAATTCGACCATTGTTTAGCTACGCGAACGAACTGCGAATGTATACCCCACCGCGAATTTATTCATGCAGATTTTGTTTTTATAAACACCCTTTTGAAAATTGCGTACATGTACGAGCCAATTGTATTAGTAAAGCTTTGTTCTGAGAAGACGATGGTTCTTGTCGTTACTGGTGACCAACTGAACTGTTATCTGCTTGCCTTGCGCTGTTATTATAAACTAATACCACTGGCCGCGGCGGTCTAGGCAGCGGTGACTCCTGAGAGACTGCGGCAGCCCCTTCTGGACAGCACTCATTACTCAGCGCCGACTCAATGCTGCGGCCTTATCGCGAGTCTGGGAGCAACTGAAGGTTGGTTCAACACTGGATAACACTATTCTTTAGAATTGTGTTTCCATTGTGAAACAAACCTGAGCTGTTCGCTTGGAGGGGGTTTAACAAAGGTGGTCGCTGTAATTGGACCCATATGACAGTCGTTTTGTTGGCAGGAGTCGTTGGAAGGAATTGTATGAGGCGCCTTATTTGCGCGTGTTTGTTGGCTGGTTGTGGGATTCTGGCATAAAATTATAACTTAGACCAAACACCCACTGAACGTATCGCATACATAAAAATGCAACTTTTACTAACTTCTACAAAGGCGATCTGTCTACCGAATGACACGGCTGAGGCTTAGGGTGTTTCATTTTGTACTTGTTGTTAGGAATCAATTGGCACCCTAGATTTACTGGTTCCGTTTGTCATGCTGATTCCGAAAATGAAGTCCGTTTTTGCTGCACATGAGTGCTAAGGGCGGCTTATTTGTCCTCTGTGGTAGCATTCTCGCCCTTGCGGCCATCCTAAGCGATTTCTGGATATAAGCCCAGGAAATGCGATCACATGCTAACCTAAAAGGGTGTTTGCGTCATCAACATGTTTAATGACACCTTGTGCTCGTAAATTATACCCAGGTCATGTCAGGTCACTGACCTGTGACGGCATTTTTAAGTCATGGTGCTAATTTTTCTTCTTCACATTTTCGCGTTCAGCAAGGCATTTTGTTTAACTAATGATGCATAGAAAGGGAACGAACATATAAACACTCGTTCGAATTCTAGAACAAAGGGTTCAGAAAGAAAAGGCATAGCAGACTGCCACCTTTGACACAATAATGTTTTTTTTATATAAATATTCGACAAAGCTGAGCAGTTTATCGTGCTTTATGTTTGTTATTCCCTAAAAAACATTTTAGGGAAGCGTAAATGAGGCAAAACCCACGATAGCTAGAAGCTCATATGAATCTGAGTTATTTGGCGGGCCGAGGTGCGACGTTCGTCTGTCGATGGTGAGTAAGCCGTATACGGTATAGCTTGCATGAGTTTGTTTGACAAGATGCATGTTTTTGTAAACGCGTAAATGTTATAAATTTGTTTTAAGATAGTTTCGTCTAAAGCCAGGTACACAACAAGTCCGTTGACCACCGTTATTCCGTCGACGATTGCTTTTTGCTCATTGAACAATTGATTACAATGCTGCGACTAACGTATTAACCCTCGCCCTATGGGGGGAGGCCTGACAGGCCCCCCCCCCCCCCTGAGGTTTTTCTTCAATAACATTTTACACATGCGGTGCATCTTGCTGAAATTTGTGGTAGCTGAGTTTACAATAATTATACGTAGGCAGTAACTTTTTTTTATTGAAATTAACAGAGTAGTTTGGGAGATAATCATGTTTTGATGACGTCATGTTCGTAAAAAAAGAGAAATATTTGAAAAATCGTAGAAAACAGAGTTTTAAAGCAATTTGCAAACGCAATTCACCAAAGATACAAAATGGCATTCTCTTTAAAATGGCAATCTCGGATTTTCCTAATTTTGGGTTTTTTACCCCCAATTTTTTTTTTTAAATCCCCACAAAATCAAAATTTTCAAAGAAATAAAAAAACGGAATATATGTGAGACAACTGAGTATGGAAAATATCCATACCAAATTTCAAAGCAATATCTTCATTTTTTACTGAGTGATGGCTCTCTAAGTGTAAGAAGCTGATGACGACATTCTTTAAAATAATGTTTTTTTATTTTTGTTTGACAAGATACGAACAAATAATTACCTTTTTGTATTTCTGAGCCAAACCTGGTCTAGGAACATGCCTTTTTATTTACATTTATCAATTTCTAATTTTGAGGTTTTCTTAAGAGCAAAATCGCTGTTCTGGACGTGGTAAATCCGAGGTCTCTCACTTGACCTGGAAGGTCACCCGTTGACCTGAAACCTAAAAATCGCATACTGTTAAATTCCTCTCATGATAGGGAACATGCTGGTTCGTACGGCATTGATCTAAGTTGCTTGGTTTGGAATTTAACAGGGGGCTGTCAGGACCCCCCGTAGGGCGAAGGTGAAAAAAGATCCCGTAGGGCGAGGGTTAACCCTCGCCCTACGGGGTATGTCAGTCCCTACGGGCCTGACAAGCCCCCCCTGCGGTTTTTATTGAATAACTTTTGACACATGAGATGCATGTTGCTGAAATTTTTGGTAGCTGAGTTTACAATAATTATACGTAGGCTGTAAAAATTTAATTGAAATTGGTTAAGTAGTTTAGGAGATAATAATGTTTTGATGACGTCATGTCGGTAAAAAATGAGAAATATTTGAAAAATTGTAGAAAACAGAGTTTTAAAGCAAATTGCAAACGCAATTCACCAAAGATACAAAATGGCATTCTCTTTAAAATGGCAGTCTCGGATTTGCAAAATTCTGGGATTTTGACCCCTAAAATAAAAAATACTGATTTTTGGGGAAAAATCCCCACAAAATTAAAATTTTCAAAGATATTAAAAAAGCCGGAATATGTGTGAGAGAAATGAATATGGGCAATACCCATACCAAATTTCAAAGCAATATCTTTATTTTTGACTGAGTGATGGCTTCCTAAGTGTAAGAAACTGATGACATCATTTTTGTTAATATTTGTAAAAAAAATATTTTTAGACAAGATACGAACAAATAATCACTTTTTTTGTATTTCTGAGCCAAAACTGGTCTAGGAATATGCCTTTTTATTTACATTCATCAATTTCTAACTTTGAGGTTTTCTGAACAGCAAAATCGCTGTTCTGGACGTGTTAAATCCGAGGTCATTCAATTGACCTGGAAGGTCACCCGTTAACTTGAAACCTAAAAATCGGACACTGTTAGATTCCTGTCATGACAGGCAACATGCTGGTTCTTACCGCATTGCTCTAAGTTGCTTGGCTTGGAAGTTAACAGGGGGACCTGTCAGGCCCCCGTAGGGCGAAGGTGAAAAAAGATCCCGTAGGGCGAAGGTTAATTATATTGCCATGATACATAATTATTGATGAAAGAAATGTCATTTTATATTATAATTTGGCTATGGATCTAACTAAAGAGAAGATCAAATGTCTTTAAAAACCATCCGTTGACGGACCGATGGCCATCAGCAGATCAAAATGGATCCGGTGTGAATCGGACTGTAAAAATGGTACAGTCTGATTGGACTGTATCAATGCTACAGTTCGATTGGACTGTATCAATGCTACATTCCGATTATACTTTATCAATGATACAGTCCGATTCACACCGCATCCACTTCGATCTGCTGACGGCCATCGGTCCGTCGACGGATGTCTTAAATAAAAAAGTATCCCTGTTAGGGGAGACTTTTTAAGAAATATTTTATATTTAGAGAAATATTTTTTTTCAAATATTTCTCATTTTTTACCAACATGACGTCATCAAAACATTATTATCTCCCAAACTACTTAACCAATTTCAATTACATTTTTACAGCCTACGTATAATTATTGTAAACTCAGCTACCAAAAATGTCAGCAACATGCACCTCATGTGTCAAAAGTTATTCAATAAAAACCGCAGGGTGGGGGGGCTTGTCAGGCCCGTAGGGACAGACATACCCCGTAGGGCGAGGGTTAACCCTCGCCCTACGGGATCTTTTTTCACCTTCGCCCTACGGGGGGTCCTGACAGCCCCTGTTAACTTCCAAACCAAGCAACTTAGATCAATGCCGTACGAACCAGCATGTTCCCTATCATGAGAGGAATTTAACAGTATGCGATTTTTAGGTTTCAGGTCAACGGGTGACCTTCCAGGTCAAGTGAGAGACCTCGGATTTACCACGTCCAGAACAGCGATTTTGCTCTTAAGAAAACCTCAAAATTAGAAATTGATAAATGTAAATAAAAAGGCATGTTCCTAGACCAGGTTTGGCTCAGAAATACAAAAAGGTAATTATTTGTTCGTATCTTGTCAAACAAAAATAAAAAAAACATTATTTTAAAGAATGTCGTCATCAGCTTCTTACACTTAGAGAGCCATCACTCAGTAAAAAATGAAGATATTGCTTTGAAATTTGGTATGGATATTTTCCATACTCAGTTGTCTCACATATATTCCGTTTTTTTATTTCTTTGAAAATTTTGATTTTGTGGGGATTTTAAAAAAAAAATTGGGCGTCAAAAACCCAAAATTAGGAAAATCCGAGATTGCCATTTTAAAGAGAATGCCATTTTGTATCTTTGGTGAATTGCGTTTGCAAATTGCTTTAAAACTCTGTTTTCTACGATTTTTCAAATATTTCTCTTTTTTACGAACATGACGTCATCAAAACATGATTATCTCCCAAACTACTCTGTTAATTTCAATAAAAAAAGTTACTGCCTACGTATAATTATTGTAAACTCAGCTACCACAAATTTCAGCAAGATGCACCGCATGTGTAAAATGTTATTGAAGAAAAACCTCAGGGGGGGGGGGCCTGTCAGGCCCCCCCGTAGGGCGAGGGTTAATACGTTAGTCGCAGCATTGTAATCAATTGTTCAATGAGCAAAAAGCAATCGTTGACGGAATAAGGGTGGTCAACGGACTTGTTGTGTACCTGGCTTTAGACGAAACTATCTTTAAACAAATTTATAACATTTACGCGTTTACAAAAACATGCATCTTGTCAAACAAACTCATGCAAGCTATACCGTATACGGCTTACTCAACATCGACAGAGGAACGTCGCACCTCGGCCCGCCAAATAGCTCAGATTCATATGAGCTTCTAGCTATCGTGGGTTTTGCCTCATTTACGCTTCCCTAAAATGTTTTTTAGGGAATAACAAACATAAAGCACGATAAACTGCTCAGCTTTGTCGAATATTTATATAAAAAACATTATTGTGTCAAAGGTGGCAGTCTGCTATGCCTTTTCTTTCTGAACCCTTTGGTCTAGAATTCGAACGAGTGTTTATATGTCTCCCTAAAGTCTCCCTGTTAGATATACATACAGTCCGATTGGACTGTACCAATGATACAGACTACAGTCTGATTCAAACCGGATCCATTTTGATCTGCTGACGGCTATGGGACCGTCGACGGATGGTTTTTAAAGACATTTTGTCCTCTCTGTGTTAGATCCATAGCCAAATCCTAATACAGATGTCATTTTATTCTTCAATAAGTATTTACTATGACAATATAGTTAATACGTAAGTCGTAGCATTATAATTAATTGTTCAATACACAAAAATAAATCGTGGACGGAATGACGGTAGTCAACGGATTCGTTGTGAACCTGGCTTTAGCCGAAACTATCTTAAAACAAATTAATAACATTTACGCGTTTACAAAAACATGCAGCTGTTCAAACAAACTCATGTAAGCTATACCGCATACGGTTTACTCACCATCAACAGACGAACGTCGCACCTCGGTCCGCCAAATAGCTCAGATTCATATGAACTTCTAGATATCGTGGGTTTTGCCTCATTTACGCTTCCCTATAATGTTTTTTATGGAATAATAAGCATAAGGCACGATAAATCTCTCAGCTATTTCGAAAATGATTTTATTATTTTTTGGATCTATCGTTGAGAAAACGAAAAAGAACAAAGGTTAGCCTATATATTGGAATACAATTAACAGAATAATAGTTATATTTTATAACATTCTTGTGTCAAAGGTGGCAGTCAGCTATGGCTTTTGTTCCTGAACCTTTTGTTCTAGAATTCGAACGAGTGTTTATATGTTCGTTCCCTTTCTATGCATCATTAGTAAAACAAAATTGCCTTGCTGAACGCGAAAATTTGAAACAAATGAGCACCATGACTTAACTATGCCGTCATAGGTCAGTGATCTGACATGAACTGGGTATAATTTACGAGCACAAGGTGTCATTAAACATGTTGATACCGCAACCACCCTTTTAGGTTAGAATGTGATCACATTCACTGGACTTATATCCAGAAACCGCTTAGGATGACCGCAAGGGCGAGAATGCCAACAAAAATGGCAAATGAGCCACCCTTAGCACTCATTTGCGGCAAAAACGGACTTCATGTTCGGAATCAGCATGAACAACGGAACCAATAAAGCTAGGGTGCCAATTGATGCCCGACAACAAGTACAAAATGAAACACCCAACTGAGGCTGTGTCACTTGGGTGTCTCAACCTGAGGCTGCGTCACTTTGGTGTCACAACCTGAGGCTGCGTCACTTTGGTGTCACAACCTGAGGCTGCGTCACTTTGGTGTCACAACCTGAGGCTGCGTCACTTTGGTGTCACAACCTGAGGCTGCGTCACTTTGGTGTCACAACCTGAGGCTGCGTCACTTTTGTGTCACAACCTGAGGCTGCGTCACTTTGGTGTCACAACGGACTTGGTCCCTTGAGACGGGAATGCTCACACGACTTACCACAGGACTTACCTGAGTGTTTTCGTCTATGTCTCGTTTATGTCGCTTATGTCTTATTCCGTATTTATGTAGGCTTGCTATCAGAAGCAATGCTCTAGTGAAAAACCAAAAGAACACAGAATAGCTGAAGTGAACGCATGCCGGTAATCTGTGATTCTGATCTAGAAATGACTTGTTGTCAGGGTATCTGATATTTTCGAATTGGCCTGTTATTAATGATATTAATTTATTGTTAGTCAAAACAAGATATCAGAAAAAGAACCCCACGACACTTGTTCACCATCAGAAAATACAACGTGGGAACAGCCCTCCACATGCGCTTGTTGACTACTGTGAAAACGAAATCAGATGCTGAAATGATGCGTGCTGGCATATTAAACCCAAGGGCGTCGCCGTAGGGGGGACGGGAGAGACACCGCCCCGATAAATATAGTGGGCCAAATCCGGTGATATTTTTTGTGTGTGGGTACCTTATGGCTTATGCCCCCTGATACAAAATTGCCCCCCTCCTGGACTGAATCCTGGGTACGACACTACCTTCATGAAATTTACATCACAGTTTAAAAAATTCCTACTTTTTCATTTTATTGGTGTTACTTACAGGAAGGTTCAAATGAATATGACATGACTTCATTCATTAGTCATGTTACTTGGTTTAAGGTTTTGGAGTAATGTCCAACACTAATCCATCCTTTTGCCCAGTAAATCTAAGCTCCAAAAGATATGCTGAAATCTGGGACAGTGATTATCTTTAGGGAGATAATCACCTTTTCCCACAAAAATGGAGGTGGCACCTGAAATCGATAGACGAGGCCAAAATATGATGTAACTTCATCACATTTTGCCCATAAACATTCCTACCGTCAATATGGGCAGTTTCATACCGACAAGCGAGCCACGCTTATATCGGTCGGTACTCAGCAAGTACTCGGTAGCGAATTCAGTAAATTAGCCTCCCTACGCATTGTTATTTATCATGAAGGTATGCAATATGTTTCCTGCACTCTTATCTTTTGCGAATATGTGCCAAACTTTTATGAACAATCAACAATCATTTGAAAAAGTGCATTGCAATCGGCAGTTTAGGTTGGCCCCGGACTGGAACCTATTTAGCATCGGCGATTTGTTTATAAGTGCCCATTCAACAACGTTGAATATATTGATGTAAAAGTGCCCAGATGTTGCACTTTCTAATAGTGGAGGGAAAATATCGATCATTAATTTTCCCAAACTTCCAACTTTTAATTAGGGAATAACTGTATTTAATTTTTTTCAATTTAGATCACATCATTTGAATACCATAACGGTAGCGAAACAAATTGTAGCTAACAAAATACAAAGGTGATTATCTCACTTTAAGAGCCTCTGTGCGATTTTCAAAAATGGAATCAATTCGGCAAAACTAGCAGTGATAATGTCATATAACAATGCGCATGCTTTTATTGAAAAATAGGCGTATTTGACCTGCGTCGGTTTCCGCTACTGTGAGTTTTCTTTCACTAATGCACTCAAGGCTACTAATGCCTACTAATGCACTCACGGCTTGTCTTTTTGTCTTTCAAAAAATGAATCGTGCTATTGTCAGTGCTAATGCGGTGAATGGCGGTGTACATTTTGTCCAAATAACTGGTGAGTATTCTCCTGGTTATGCATATGGCAATGTAAAAACAAGCCGGGCAAACCGTTAAGGCCAATCATATCGCAGATGCACACTCCAACTTACAACTTAGCAAAGCGACCTAACACGTGCAGTGACGCTCGGCGCGCCGCGGCACCACGGCGCGTTCTCTCGCGGTGTAATGTGATACCCGCCCGCCCTGGGTCTGCCGCCCTCACATCATCACCCCATATTTATCTTTCATCAACACCTAACGGCTACCAGAATTCGGCGGGACGGGAGGGCGGGAGGGCACGGGTTTTGTTAGTCCTCGAGTAACCGATGTCATTTTACAGCTTCAAGCCAACCCAAGAGACTTTTATTAGTGGATCGCCGGCTTACACGCGAACATTTTGAGTATCCATGTGACGACGGTGGTTGTTGGAGCCGATTCAGTGGCTGTTAGTTGTATTCTACTGGTCCATATTGCACTGGGTTACAAGTGGAATGATTCAAAACTGTACCAGTCTCTATCGAGCAAGGTGCATTGTGTTTTTGGGTATGGGTACGTAAGCCGGTTTTTCTGGGAAATACGCACTGTCTCATTTTGAGCTCTCATTTGAGCATCCATGTGACGACGGTGGTCGTTGGAGCCGATTCAGTGGCTGTTAGTTGTATTCTACTGGTCTATATTGCACTGGCTACAAGTGGCATGATTCAAAACTGTACCAGCCTCTATCGAGCAGGATGCATTGTGTATTTGAGTATAGGTACGTAAGCCGGTTTTTCTGGGAAATACGCACTGTCTCATTAAAGAGCGCAAAACGATTGGTGTGAGTGTGACATTGTTATACTATGTTGATGCATTTCTGTTCAAACAGCTTGCTGATCGGTCATGATAACCTGTTGTCAGATTTTCTGTCTTAGTCTTTGTAACAAATTGTCATGCACCTGTTCGGGCATCAATTAACCACATTTTGCAATGTTTTTTACTTCGGGTCAAATCAGGTCATGTCACCAGGTCGCATTAAGTGACACCATCTCCCCCAAAAATAACATTCGTGCCCAGGCAACAGTGTTTGTCCCGAGCAGTTTTAAACTCACATAATTGAATTCGGCTTTAGTACCTACAAATCGCATATCCTGGATTTGTGTATATCTGTGACGTAAGGTCAGCTCGGTTCCGTGACCTCCCCATTATATGTCAATATGAAAATATGCAAATCCCTCCCATTCAGAGAATACGCATTACATCAGACCAATTATTTCAGGATCATGTTTGTATAGCTCATTATTGATGACCCTATGCAACTGTTGCTCAGTGACCCCTGCAAGGTCATCTTAGGTCAACTGAGGTCAAAACAAAACAAAGTTCTCCTTCACATTGGACAAGAACGTTGAAGAATCGCCCGCCTGGTTCCCGATCCAATAAGGGCGTTTTACTGGTTTGTAGGTGCATACATATACTTACCGTATCTAAGCGAGGCCCAAAATCCCTACTCCAGCTGGCAAAACAGCTAAACACCCTGATAATATGTACCATATGCTCCATACGTACCGAAAATCTACTCACTAAAATCGTCATACCCAGATCAATGCAGACCCAGCTAAAACACGAAGGAAATATACGGGCTCCTACGGTTCCCATGGCCCAGCAGAAGCGAACATGTTTCCCGTCAGCAGGCAAGGCTACCGCCAGCGCGCACAGCCCGGCGCTGCCGGGCGAGCGGCTGAGACCCCGCGAGCGGCGGAGCGCCGCCGCGCCCGGCCCGTCAGTGCCGCCGCCGCGGCGGCGCCACTGACACTGTCGGGTTCCACTGTACACCACTCCACTGTGTTCAAGAGATGTCGCTCACCTAGCGTTTCGTCGCACCACCGGCTATGGTGAGACATCTACCGGGCGATATTTGAACCAATAGTTCCCGGAAGGTAGATGTCCTCGGTGTTCTATTTTTGGAGGTCGCAAGCTTTGGCTGCCACTACTTTGTATGTGGCTGGATACCACGATTTTGGCTGCTGCTAGCTTGGTTCATGACGATGTTCCCTACCCGGGCGAAATTTGGATGTCGCAAGCGTTGGATGGTGCTGTTTTGTATGGTACAAGCATTGAATGCTACAACTTTGAACGCTTCCATATAAACCCGGTGCGGACCTCTAAAATTGCTATATTGTGCGTTTAAAGTGCGGGGAAAAAGTGCTAACGTGAACTATCTTTCACAATAATATAGGAAAGTAGCAACATAACACATAAATGCGCCGAGAAACTGACCGATTTTTTTCCTAACCCGCATATAATTGAATTTGTAGTTAAATTGCGCTGCGGAGCGGCGCGAAAATTTTGAGTTTTATTCCCTGTACAACTGTATTCTTACTGTTGAAAGGTCCAAGGTCCCTTCAGATCGTCTAGGGGCCCCTCAGACCTTTTCTACGCCCTTCCGACCTGTTCAGGGACTCATCTGGGATCCGCGAAGCGAAAAGACATGATGTGGAGTGGGTGATATATATAATACAAAGATGGCTTACTCTACAAGACAAAAATAAAATCGGATCTTTCGGGTATATTGTAGCACCCTGACGAAGGGTGTTACAATATACCCGAAAGCTCCGCTTTTAATATTTGTATTGTGGAGTAAGTCCTCTTTGTATTTAATCTTCATCTGGGATATCTACGTGCTTTGCCCCTTCCGGTCTCACCAGAGACTCCTCTGACCTTCCAAGAAGCCCCTCTTGTGTGTCAGGGGGCCCATTCGGCCTGTTCATAGGTCCTTCCGACCTGGCCAGGGACTGCACTGGCTGCTTTGTCGCCCTGCCGACATGCTCAGGGGCAAGGGCGGCGGATTGCGGGGCTCAGGGTACCCAAAATACCCCCCCCCCCCCTCAAATGAAAATCCTGGGGAGGGCAAGGGTCATGTTGCCCCAGATTGAGCAGGCTAAAATCTGGGGGGGGGGGGGCAAAACTACCCTTTGCCCCCAGGATTTTCGACTGGGGTGAATTTTGGGCACCCTGCCTCCGCAATCCGCCGCCGCTGCTCAGGGGCCCCTCCGACCTGCCCAGGGGCCCCTCCAGTCTGGCTAGGAACTCATCCGGCATGTTCAAGGGGCCTTCCTACCGGCCCAGGGACCCTTTTGGTCAAGCCAGGGGCCCCTCTGACTTGCCCAGGAGCCCCTCCGATCGGCCCAGCGACTCTTCTGGTCGGCCTGCGCTGGCTGCTTTGTCGCCCTTGCCGACATGCTCAAGGGGCCCTCCGACCTGCCCTGGAGCCCCTCCGTGCTGGCCAGGGGCCACTTCGGCATGTTCAGGGGCCCTTCTTACCCGCCCATGGGTCCTTTCGGTCTGATCAGGGGCCCCTCCGATTTGCGCAGGGGCCCTTTTAACTTTACAGGGGCCCTCTGGTCTCTCCAGGGGCCCTTCCGACCTAGCAAGGGACTGCGCTGGCTGCTTTGTCGCCTTGCGACATGCTCCGATGGCCCTCCGACCTGCCCTGGGGCCCCTCCGTGCTGGCTAGGGGCTCATTCGGCATGTTCAGGGGCCCTTCTGACCCACCTAGGGGCCCTTTCGGTCTGGTCAGGGCCCCTTTGACCTGCACAGGGGCCCTCTTAACTTCCCATGGGCCCTCTGGTCTGTCCAGGGGCCCTCCAACCTGCTCAGGGGCCCTTATGACCTGGCAAAGGTCTGCGCTGGCCGCTTTGTCGCCCGATCGACATGCTCAGGGGCCTCTCAACCTAGCCAGGGGCCCCTCTGTGCTGGCTGGGGGCCTATTCGACGTGTTCAGGGGGCCCATTTGACGTGCTCACGGGCCCTCTGACCCGCTCAGGGGCCCTTTCGGTCTTGCCAGGGGCCCCTCTGACATGCACAGGGCTCTTTTGAACGTCCAAGGGGCCCTCTGGTCTTTCAGAAGGCCCTGGTGGCCCTAAAGGGCCTTTGAAGTCCGCTAAACTATCTAAAGACCACGCTTCGTGTAGTAAAGAGCCTATGATACCGCGCTTCGTGCGGTCTCGACGGCCCTTTTCGGCGCGCTGCGCGCGCCGAAAAGGGCCCTCCTGGCCTCTGGGAGGGGGGGGGGGGGGGGGACGGCCGCCCCCGCCGCCCTCCCCTTGGCTACGTGCCTGGGCTGAGAGGCGAGACGGGTATACGCTGCGCCGGTCCGGCTGCGGGGCTAGCTGCCCACACGCTGCCCCGGTCTGGCTGAGGCAGGGCTGGGAAACCCTAGCTGTGTGTCACCGTTGGGATTCTGAAGCCTCGAGTTTGTCACCAGTTTTTTTTCCTACAATTTTGTCAACTTTTCCAAGACAAAACGTTTGATACGATAGACATAGGTTTTGTTGTTTGTTGATTGGGGTTTTAGGGTGCGACGACTACTGGAGTCAATTTGTGGTAATAAGGTATTTAAATGTTGCCTTGGTGCAATATGTTGCTACTTTTGCAATGCTGCCATCTGCCACATAGTACTTTGACATCATAACGTGCTGCCATATTGTGTACCAGCATGCAAATATGTTCCTTAAGTCAAAGGTTGTCAACAATAACACAGGCGTTGAAAGCACAAAATGAATATAGAACAGAAGTCAGATGGCCCCACAGAATCACTCTGCACCCCTCCCCCCCCCCCCACCACCCCACCCCTCCCCCAGATTAGCAGGATTAAAATTATCCTATTGGAGTGGGAGGAGGGGTAACAAACAGTGGTGAAGCTCCTGACCTACATACCAAGTTCAAGTTCAGCACATACATGGGCAACTTTAGAGGACAAATTAATACAAATGAGACATCTTTAGCACCTCAACATACCACATCAGACACTAAACTAGCAGATATTCTGCCTTTGACCAATATAGCATAACTTTTCCACACATTTGGTAGAACCTTGCCTGATGGGTGAGTTCAAGTTTTGGCAAAACCGATGCTGAGTGCATTATATCGTCTTCTTAGGCTGAATTTTGAACTCTATATTGTTAGTTTTTAGGCTGAATTTCCCAATTGCACCATGGCTTCAAAGCAATCCTAGGACCCTGCCTGGGGGGGGGGGGGGGCTGCAGGTCAGGCCCTACTAGATCAATCTGTCCCCCCCAAGACTGGTTATTGATTCAACTTTTGGGAATGATTCAATCATGATTAGTTTTGGAACTTGAATTATTCAATCACCTTTTGATTCATGAATAACAAATTTGAGAATTTATTCTTCCCGATTCAAAGAATCAAAACAATGTTTTAATTGATTCACGTTTGATTAAACATTTACATACATTTTGAATATATGTCAAATCAATCAACGTGGAAACTTACAAAGCCATAGGTATATATGAATTATGATCATTAAAACATTGTTACAGCAATTATATTTCAGTAGAAATGAGCGTAGCCACTGGGACTGCATTGTATTTGCACAATTTACCATGCACACTTGAATTGTTAAGAATTGTTAAATTTGATTCCATGCAGGTTTCGATTCATTCACGATTCATGAATACAAATCTAGGGTGGTGAAATTATTTTCTTCAATTCAAGCAATTATACAAATTGCTTGAATTGAAGAAAATAATTTCAGCGAACGATTTCAATTGACTCAATGCAGAGTCAAATCAATAACCAGTCTGGTCCCCTCCCCATGATTAGCAGGATTTTATAATTAGTCCTATGTGAATGGGAAACTGGTGGGAAAAAACTGGCTGCCCCCCCCCCCCCCTACCCCCACACTAAAAATTGCTGGCTATGTTTGACTAAGTTACCTGTTGGTACGCCATGTTTTGCACAGTATGGCAGCAAGGTATGTCATAGTGTCATATGGTAACATCAGAAAGGCAGCAGCATTGTGCAGTGTGCACTACATAACATTTTCACAATGTATTCTTATGAATCTGTTATTATTATTAATAGGTTACCTATGTTAGGTTAAGTTTAGTTTAACAGCTTTGTCAGAAGAAATACAGACATTTTGCTGTGGTGCACTATTCCTATATTTATTCTGCCAAAGTTGTTGTTATTAACACGCGCCCTGGAGGGGGGGGGACGAAATCCGCCCACCCCTCCGGTTTTTCGAAGATAGCGCAAAAACGAGCTATCTAACGTCGTTTCCCGCTTGTCGCTACGTTGCGTGGTTTTCGAGATCATAGGGGGGGAGCGAAATCCGCCCCCCCTCCAGGGCGTGTAATTATCAGAGGCCCTCCAGGGCGCGTGTTAATAGGTAATGTTAGGTTAAGTTAAGTTTAGCAGCTTTGTCAGAAGAAATATGGGATTTTTTCTGTGGTGCACAATGCCGCTACTTTTCTGATGTTACCATATCAGTCATCCATGGTCAATCCATGGTGAAATTTTATATTTTTTGAAAGTTCCCATTTTTGGAAATTACTTCTATAAATGGGAACGCATTTTCCAAAAATGGAAAAGTTTAAAAAAATAGAAACTTTTACCATAGTGTCCCCAACTGAAATGGGGCAGCTTGCTGCCCCATTTGGGGCAGGATTTGGGCTGCCCCAAATACGTTGACGTGTCTGCCACGTTTTGCATACTGGCCCAGTAGGAAGTCATTTTCCCTGCTTTTAACCCCCCCCCCCCCCCCCCCCGACTGATATGCTGCCATACTGTGCATAGCGCGGCACACTACCTTAGTTAAAGATTACCAAATTGCATAACAAAGTGACGCTTCTGTACCTACCCATAGGCGTAGGAACAGGGGGCAGGGGGCAGCTGCCCCCCCCCCCCCCCCCCCCCCCCCCCAACATTTTGGATTTTAACATTACGCCTATGGGCGTTGCATGGAAAGAATCAACTTCAGAATGCCTCCGCCCCCCCCCCCCCCCTACTTGAACATAGTTCCTGCGCCCCTGTACCTACCAACCAAGTTTAAGTGAAGTTAAACACATACACAGGCAAATCAGTGGGGTTTACAGGCGCCACAACTACCAAGGTTATTTGGCACCCATGCCACATCCTCTGAAGAACACCCGATACGTCAAAGCAAGATCCTGATGTCAACACTTGCACATATTCAGTATTTACTGGAAATCCAGAAGGTATGTAAACTTAGTAGGCAGCCTACCGATTTGGTAAGTTTAACGTTCGCTGTCGTTTCGGTGTGCTTCATGTCGTTTCGTAGGTCGTTTCGATCGGAGAGACGCGCCGCGTGATCACTGTACCGGAAGTCTGTATTCCCCCATAGGGATGGCCTAGTTTTCACCTCGGTTGATTGGACACAACATTTTACAGCACTATCGCAGCGCGGCACTCCTGACGCACAACAACAACCAAACTGTCTACTTTGACAAGGTTGGCCCAATTCAAAGGCGTTAACTTGCTGCAGTTAACCGAGACTACATATCCCCTCCCTTTAAAGTTTTACATCGCATAAGTTAACCGGAGTTAACACGCGCCCTGGAGGGGGGGGCGAAATCCGCCCACCCATCCGGTTTTTCGAGGATAGCGCAAAAACGGCGGTGCGCAGCGCCGCTGTTTTTTGTATACCTGTTAAGAAATGAACTTCCCGCATTATGTAAAATTATTGGCCTCAGGTCATCTCAGGTCAGGTCACCAGACCAGGTCACGTGATGACCTCAACTCCAAAACGCTTGCAGTAGTACCACAGCCACAGTTTTACGCCGATCGGTTTCAATCTTGCAGGACTTCATAAGGTCATAGAAACCAACAATTTTTTATCTCGGATTTCTAATATCGGTGACCTAAGGTCAGGTCAATTTTGTGACCGCCAACACGGTTTTATCAATAACTATCGACATAATGCAGATAGAGAAGAGAAAACGGTACCAATATGTTTATCTCGTCGAGACACGTCTCCCAATATGCAACATGACCAACTTGGGTCACCACTTGACCTTGACCTGAGGTCAAATTTCTCAGTTGACCTAACCCGGTCACCATGAATATCATTCGAAGCGCCTTGACAGGACACACGCGATGGCGTAAACATTATTGCTTTATCTTTATTAGGTAAAAGGTTATTTGGGGGAAACAGTTTTGAAAACAAAATCACCTTTTTGACATTCGATGACCTCTGGAGCCTAAACTATTGACCTGAGCTCAAATCTGAGGACACCTACGTCGATTGCATTTTTCAATGACTTTCGATTGTTTTTTTCCGTTTGCTGCTAACTATCATAGTTCCAGAGATATTTGGGGGTGTTCGAACCGAAGTCTTGAAAACTTGAAAATCTGACCCTTGATAACCTCTGGTGACCTCAATATTGACCTGAAAAAAAATAACGAAATACTTTCGAAAGAGCTTGTCTCGAGCTATCTAACGTCGTTTCCCGCTTGTCGCTACGTTGCGTGGTTTTCGAGATCATAGGGGGGGGGCGAAATCCGCCCCCCCCCCCCCTCTCCAGGGCGTGTAATTATCAGAGGCCCTCCAGGGCGCGTGTTAAATCAGCGCAAGGGTTAAAGATTTACACCGCAGGAGTAAACCAGAGTTATATCAGTGGAACAGTGTTTAAGAAAGCAAAGGTTGCAAAGGTTACATTGTTTCTCAATCTACTGGGGGGATCGTTACGTTAGATCACTGTTACACTGCTCGCTTACGGCGAGTACCGGACTGGCACAAACCGACGATGACCACGAGAGGAGCGGGGAAGCTCACGCGCCCCTCCGGGAGCGTTCTGACCATCAGTCCGTGGCGTTGGTCTGGATCCGGCATCGGGAGACGCCATGATGTCCGCCAACCCGGAAAGCGGAATTTGGGGTGTGCGCCGGGCGTCAGCGCGATCCGGCGACGCCGGAGTTGCGTCTGTCGCCGCACGTGGGTCTTGTCCAGTAGGTGATGGAGTCCTCCGTGTGTGGGCTGGCGAGCCGCGCCTCGCCTGCTGCGGCGCCTCGTCCGCCGCTGGCGGCGGCGTCGCGCGGTGCGCCGCTCCGGCCGGTGCTGGCGGCGCACGCGCTGGCGGCGGCGACCCGTGGCGGACTTGTCCCTCGCCTGGTCGCCGCGCCGAGCCGGCCGGGCAGACAGGGACGTCTGGCAGGCGGGTTAGGTGCGCAGCGTTCCAACGGACGCCGTTCTCCAGCTCGAACGTTCCCGGTGCGACCTGCTTGGTCACACGTAGTGGGAAGGAGAAGGCGCTCCTTTTCTTCGAGGCTGGTCCCGGCTTCTTCACTCTGACCCGGTCGCCCACTCGGATCCGCGTCTTGCGGGTCCGGTGCCGGGTGTCGTAGGCGCGCTGGTTCCTCCGCTGCTGCTGTTCGACGCGACGCCTGACGTCAGGATCCGGAGGTGGGTGTTGACCCAACACCGGCAGCTGGAGCCTCATGACTCGTCCGTGTAGCAGCTCTGACGGCGTCTTGCCGGTCGTGCAGTGCGGCGATGACCGATACCGGGCCAGCTGCAGCTGCAGATACTGCTGGATAGAGACGTCAGACTGGTTCGCGGCTGCTAGGAATCACGACTTCAACGTTCGGTTGAACCGCTCTACAGCCCCGTTCCCCCGGGGCCAGTATACAGACGACCGCAGGTGCCGGATGCCTCGCTGCTTCAGGTACGTCTGGAACTCGCGACTCGTGAACTGAGTACCGTTATCCGTCACGATTTCTTCAGGGTAGCCCTCACGGGACCACACCACCGCCAGGATACGGATGATGTCGTCTGTCCTCACGGTCGGGGTCAGGCCGACCTCCACCCACTTGCTATGGTAGTCGGTGAGCGTCACTGCGAAGCGAGCGCCAGAGGGCGCGCCCGGGAGCGGTCTCACGATGTCCACGCCCAACTTCGCCAAGGGCCTGTCTGGGTACGGCACCGGCTGCAGCGGCGACTTGCTGACCGCGTGGCTGAGCACCTTGTCGCTGGCCTGGCACTGCTCACAGGCGCTGACCTTCTCACCTACATCCCGGTCCATCCCTGGCCACCAGGAGAGGCTGCGGAGCAGCTGCTTAGTGCGCACGATCCCATCGTGTGCGAAGTGAGCTTGGTCGACGTACTGAGCCCGCAGTGAGCTGGGTACCACCACCCGGTCCGGTCCGCGCATGATGACGTCATCACTGCGGACCTGAAGTTCGAGACGAACGGCGAAGTACGGCCTCAGGTCCGGAGAACAGTGCTTCGCCGAGTCCGGCCATCCGGTGGCGATCGTCTCCCGCAGCTTCTGCAGAACCGGGTCGATCTGCGACTCCTGTCGCACGCTGTCCTCCGTGAGGATTGGAGAGTCGTCTCCAGTCTCGGCCGAGACGAGCGCCACGATGTCTTCACCAGCGTCGTCTTCACCGGTCGGGTCTGTCGTGGGCAGCGGTAGCCGGGACAGCGCGTCTGCTACCGGGATCTGGTTCCCTGGCGTGTAGACGACCTCGTAGGCGTATGGCTGGAGGCGTGACTGCCATCTGGCGACACGAGCGCCTGCTCGCCCCGAGAACTTAGGCGAGAGTAGGGTCGTCAGCGCAGAGTGGTCAGTACGGAGCGTGAAGAACCTCCCCCACAGGTAGATCCTCCAACGTTCCACAGCCTGCACAGCGCTGAGAGCCTCGCGCTCAGACAACGAGTAGCGCCTCTCGGTGTCGGTGAAGCTGCGCGACCAGTACGATACGGGCCGTTCCGTGCCGTCCGGGTGCACCTGCGCCAACACAGTGCCAGCACCGCGGTCGGAAGCGTCCGAGGTGACGACCGTAGGCAGGGCTGGGTCGAACGGTTGCAGGATGGGTTGACTGGTGACCATCCTCTTGATCCTCCGGAAGCTGTCTTCAGCTTCGTCTGTCCAGATGAACTTCACATCCTTCTTCATCATTGCGGAGAGCAGTCGGACCACGTCCGCGAACGCCGAGATGAAGAGCGCGAACTAGCCAGCCAGGCCGAGGAAGCTCCGGAGCTCCTGGGGGCTGCTCGGTCGCGGCGCGTCACGCATCGCCTGCACCGTCGATGCAGTGGGCGTGATGCCGGCGGATGACATGTGGTGACCACAGAAGTCGACTTCTTCTTTGGTGAAGGCAGACTTGTCCATGTTGATGGTCACTTGCGCGTCTCGAAGACGGTTGAGCACCTCTCGAAGTCTCTCGTCGTGTTGCCTCCGGGTTTTACCAGACACCAGGATGTCGTCCATGTAGTGTCCACACCCGGGGATGTCTCGAAGCAGGTCGTCCAGCAGCTTCTGGCAGGCCGGGCCAGCTGACACCAAGCCGAAGGGGACCCGCTTGAACCGCATCAGTCCATCATGCGTGATGAAGGCGGTGATGTCCCTGCTGTCGGGGTGTAGCTCCAACTGATGGTAGGCTGAGCTGAGGTCGATCTTGGAGTAGACAGCTCCCTGGAGGCGAGTTTGCAGCTCCTCGATCGTCGGCAGAGAGTGCACCTCCGGGATGATCTGGGCGTTCGGTCCGCGCAGATCCACACACAAGCGGATCTTGCCATTCGGCTTCCGCGAGACAACCAGCGGGCTGATCCATGGTGACGCCTCGATCTTCTCGATGACTCCAGTCCTGAGAAGACGCTGGAGTTCATCCGAGACCTCATCTCTCACCGAGATCGGCAGCCTCCTCAGTCTGTGGGCTGTCGGCGTAGCCTCCGGACGCAGGATGATGCGGTGCTGGTAGCCTGAGATGGAGGGCAGCTCTTCATCCTGGCTCACCCTGTCCACAGAACACACAGTGGGTTGCAGCGTCAGACCCCTGCGTCCCTGGATACCGAGATCGGCAGCCTCCTCAGTCTGTGGGCTGTCGGCGTAGCCTCCGGACGCAGGATGATGCGGTGCTGGTAGCCTGAGATGGAGGGCAGCTCCTTATCCTGGCTCACCCTGTCTACAGAACACACAGTGGGTTGCAGCGTCAGACCCCTGCGTCCCTGGATACCGAGATCGGCAGCCTCCTCAGTCTGTGGGCTGTCGGCGTAGCCTCCGGACGCAGGATGATGCGGTGCTGGTAGCCTGAGATGGAGGGCAGCTCTTCATCCTGGCTCACCCTGTCCACAGAACACACAGTGGGTTGCAGCGTCAGACCCCTGCGTCCCTGGATGGTAAGGCCGAGAGCCTGCTGAGGTCCAGACCCATGACCCGTTCAGACACCTTAGTATCGACCAGGTAGAACGACAGGTCTGCAGCAGTATCACCATACTGAACACGAACTGGCAGTGAGCCAACCACCTTCAGCGGGACCTTGCCAAACCCAAACAGACTTGTGGTAGTGGGTTCAAACTTGCAGCCTCTGAACATGGCTTTGGCCACAGAGAGACTCAGCACCGAACATGATGCTCCCGAATCTACCTGGAGATTTACCTTCCGACACTTCTCCCCGATAGACATGGTTACTGGGCACGTGATCTTACACGGCCGCTCCTGCTGGGTTTTGCAAGAAAGAACATTAGCCTCCCCCACCTCCTTTACCATACCTCGGTTGGGCTTCTGGTGATGAATTGGCTTGCTGGGTCCTCTCCGTGAGGCATTGCTGGCGCTTGCTGCACCCGCCCGAGCTGGACCTGGACCTGCTGCACCGCTCTGGCACATGGCCGCATAGTGCCCACGCCTCCCACAGGCTCTGCACGTGGCTCGTCCAGCTGGGCTGGGCACTGGGAGGTGTATGCGACGTGGTCAGTATGCCCACAGTTCGCACAGCACTTCAGTTGGGGCTGGTAGGGTCTGGGAAACACCTTCGCCACGGTCACAGGTACGGCACGACCTGACATCAGACTCGATTCTCTGGTGGACCGCTCATACGCCTCAGCAACTGACAGCACTCTGTCCAACGTCAGCTCTCTATCTTGAAGGAACCTCTCCCTCAACTTGGGGTGGATGGTTTTCTCAACCACTACGTCCCTGATGAGCTCATCCTCCATGTCCCTGAAGGCGCACGACTTCGCCAGCCCTCGAAGCACTGACACATACTCCGCTGTGGACTCAGAGGTGAGCTGTGACCGTTGCCTGAATGTGAATCGTTCTACAATGACGTTTACCCTCTCCTGAAAGAACTGGTCTAGCTGCCGAATGCAATATGCAAACTCATCTTCCCACTCTTGTTTGGGTACTGTGGGCAGGGTATCCAAAACCCGCTGGCCTTCCTCACCCAGGTTTGAAATCAGCAGTGCCCGGGCCAACCTTGGTGAAATCGGGGGCCCCTCACCTGCTGCAGCGACCAGGAAAACATCATGAAAGTTGTCCCGCCATTTTGCCCACGGCTTAGCCGGCTTGCCAGGTTGCGGCAAAAATGGCGGAGGCGCTGGCACCTCATAGTTCGGCATTACGAACACAAGAAGGTAAAACGGCAAAAAACAACACGTGAATTACTTGATCCTCGTCGCCAGAAATTATGTAACGTTCGCTGTCGTTTCGGTGTGCTTCATGTCGTTTCGTAGGTCGTTTCGATCGGAGAGACGCGCCGCGTGATCACTGTACCGGAAGTCTGTATTCCTCCATAGGGATGGCCTAGTTTTCACCTCGGTTGATTGGACACAACATTTTACAGCACTATCGCAGCACGGCACTCCTGACGCACAACAACAACCTAACTGTCTACTTTGACAAGGTTGGCCCAATTCAAAGGCGTTAACTTGCTGCGGTTAGCCGACACTACAGTAAGGACACGAGCCATTCAACCTTAAACTCGGCTGACCAACAGATGACGTCACTGGCCGTAGCCGGCTCCTTTGTCGGCGCCGCGCTCACGCAGCAAACGTAGTCAGCCGCCAGTTACAGCTCGCTGTTTCGTACGGCCAGGGATTCACGAAGACGAGCGTGGTGAATTCTCAGTGCCCATTAATTCCTAGCGCATGCTTAATTGTATGATTGTGCCCCACTGAATTGCACGATATGCTGTGCAACGCGCCGTGACATGCCGTGACTCTGCCTCCAGTGACGTCACAGCATCGGGCTCAAACGAGGTGGCTACAGCAGTGTCATCCCCTGCGAGCCGCAGTCCGCTACAAATTTTGCGCAACACAAAAATCACTATCGCCCCGCTGGACAGCCTCTGTTCCGTACTTGCATATCTCATCGGAGCCTAACGGAGCCACACTGCCATTCTGTCTCCGTTGTAATTGAACAGCGTGTGGCGTTCACGTACCGTTTCCCAGCCGCCAGGCTGCGCACAGTGCTCATTATCGCTGGTATTGCGCATGCTTTGTTCCGTGAACAAACGAACTCGTTGTATCGCTTGCTTATGTTTTTACCTGCAGGATTATTTTAGAACTGCAGGATTATTCTGGAGCTGCTGGATTAACCGAAAGTTGATTTTCGCATTGGAATAACCAAATTATTTAGAGTTGTGATTTCCATTGGGAAACTTAATGATATATAGGTGCGAGAATCATGACAGAGGCGATAATTTGCAAAGGTGTGGTACCTACCTGTCTGTCTAAGATTTGTCACCGATTACTCCACCGATGGCTATAGATTTGTCGCCGATTAGAATGCCAGAACGGTAACTTTTCCCAGCCCTGGGCTGAGGGGCTAGAAATGGCATTGTTTTGGCTTAATGTTCAAGATATGCTTAACAAAAACTTTAAAAAAGCAAAATATTTCAAAAGCATAGACTTGCAACCTAACTACCTAACTTACTTATCTAACGGCGACTTTAAATTGCCGCTCGTCATCACCCGTCAAAAAACCGCAAAACGCTCGAAAGCGCAGCTGCGGTGACGGGTAGAGTTCTGCACGGCTGTACTTTTCCTTGGCCTACCCGCCCCACAGCCGTGGCACCACAGCCGCAGTCGCCCACAGCCGTGGCACCACAGCTGCAGTCGCCCACAGCTGTGGCCAAATGTGAGCAGGTGTCCGCCAGCCGGCCGAGCAATTTTTTCAAAACAAATAATTGTGCTAATTTTCAGTTAACATGGTGTAGAAAATAAGCTGTTAAGTGTATCCAATAAATAGCATGGGTAGATCTACCTGTTTCTACTGTTTATCTGCTGGTGCTACAAAAATAGCAATTTTTGGTTAACAAGCCAGTAAAGTACTTTACTTCTATGTAGAAGTGATAACCAGAAAGGTACCTTAAAAAGTTGAAAACTAGAAGTTGCCAAGAAGAAAAAACCCATAATATTGCGAAATTCACAGACTTTTTCATTTGGATGATTCCAATTGTCAATTGCCACCTTTTCCCATTTTAATTTGACTCAGAACTCAGAAGTCAGGACAGTGGACATGGAGGTAAATTCAATGTAATTAGCGGATTTCAGTCAGCATTCAGTTAATCACCTGACAACTTTGTTGAACATGAATATGTAGCGAGATACATTTTAAATTGCTCAAAAGAAACAGAGGGGGTATAGAGTAAGCAGAAGAATAGAAACATTCCAAAAGCAAAAGCTATGTATATTTTTAAAAAATTGAACACGGAAGGAACGGCGGCCGTGTGCACACCAAAAACTTTCAACAGTGGAGACTCCGGCTGAAGCCCCCCACGCAGGCAACAAATACCCTCGTTCCGACCTGTGTACCGCCAGGGTGTCGCTATTATGGCACCCGGCCCATGAAATGACGCCATAACAGCAGCTGCGCGGCACCATTAAGCGTGAGCGCCGGCCAGCGGCCCGGGTCACGTACGGCGCTCGGCAGAAGCCTCTGCGCAGGATCCTGACCTAGATCACGGCAGCAAGCTCCGCCTCTGGGCCGCTGTAGACAGCAGTTCCGGCCGCCGCAGGCATCCACAGGCCGCTGCAGCCGGGTGAGAAGAACCAATGACAGGACAGCAAAAGGGAAGCGAAAATTGAAACCGAGTTGGAAAAAAAAATCACGGCAGCAAGGCGCCAATCTGGCAACTGACCTGATTATTCAAGACAAAAGTTGATAAAAGGGTCTGCAAGAGGGGTGAAGGGGGTCGGCAGATCGAACAGCAGAGCAGCGAGGACGGGACCGATCTTTGAATTGCCGATAGTGCGCCCAGGCCTCCAATCAGTCAAAGTAAGTCTCAGAGGTCAGCTGTGGATCTGCTCATCCCTGTTCGGTGATTATGTCTACCGTGGTCAATTCCATTCATCCCGCCCGTAAAACGTGTCTCTCCCGTAGACTGTGACCCGCGGTGACGCTACAGCAAAATGGTTCTGGGAAGGGAAAATTCCGGGGGCTTTGTATTCCGGCGGGTCGGGAGGGGGAGTTCTCGTTGGGTAATTAGGAGCCGGGTCTCTCTGTGGCATGCGCCCGGTTTGTATATGACTGTGACATGCGCCGGTTTGTATGAGGTGACTGTCGGTGTGAGGTCCGTGTGAGGACACCTCTGTGCTGGTCAAGGATGCGTCGTAGTGGAGTTTTGGGTAGAGTTGTTGTTTATGGTAGTGTGACTTCTCTTATTCGGCATGCATTACAAAAGCCAATAAAACTGGTGACGGGATAACAAAAATATTTACATGGGAGGTCGCAACGAGACAAGGACCAGCAATTATAAATCGTGACCTTAGCCTCAGCCCAGAGCATTTATTGCGTGATTCATATGTATGGGATATAACTTCCTTCCCACGGAAGAAACTGTCATGTTGGCCCGTGACTGTGGGCACACAAATTCGGGGTCGGTGCGAGCGACTGGTCCGCCATTCGGCGGCGTACCATCGCTAATATGCACCGGGGCCTTGCCGATCCCTCTGGTAACAATTTCAACCCAGTTATCCTTTTCAGAGGCATCGAAATTATTATCAAGGACTATAACGTAGAGGTTAGTTAGGTGATCAGGTATGATAACTTAAACGTATAATTGTTTGTTGTGATTCCATCTCTTGTGATTCATCATCACCAGGTGCACGACGAAAATGGTTAAGGTTGACATAACATTCCGATGTGATAAATTAATGTCAAGATTTTGTAGAAGTCAACTTTGACAAATATTTGGATGTGATAAATTAATGTCAAGATTTTATAGAAGTCAACTTTGAACAATATTTGGATGTTTTAAAGCTTTATTTGACCTTACAAAAGTTGAGTTTATGATTTAATGTTTTGTATGAATTTTCGAGCACGGCTCATGATCACATACACAACACCTAAAAAACACACCGATTAGCTTGCCAGCAGCAACTGTCGACGAAAACAACTTTACTGACAATGAGCGTGACAATCTGTTCGTATACACTTTCAACGAAATAAGCTGTTGTCTAAACCTTGACTAAGTTTCAAATGCATGTGATTACATAGTTATGAGATGATACGCCAGGAGGAGATATTTCTGTTCATGACGGGTTTCAACTGACGAATGAAGAGCGATTCGCATATCTTACGATGGGGATGATCTTTTGTTTTTGCAAAATGTGAACTGAAAGAGGTATTTCATTACGCGGGATTCGATAGTCACCATGGACCGAAATAAAGTGATCACCAATGGGAGTGTCTGGCGTCTTGTTTCTCGCTGCTAAAACTTGTTCATTGAACCGTAATCGAATGGGCCGTCGTGACTCACCCACGTAAGATATATGACCGCCCTTCCTTTCACACAGTACGCACGTTACACAATAAAAATTTAAAAATTGATTTATCTATCTGTATAACGTATGGCATAATTTTTTTTTATAAAAAAAAATATAACAGCATGCAAACAGGCTATCATGCCCGTTTCACATTAGCCTTATTACATTTTTGCTTCAACCAAAACCTTACTCTTCTCGAACGGATATGAAATATTGTTTAAGCATGGTATGACATCAGACGTAAATGGATTATGTAACTCTTGATTTATGAAAGTCAGAAATTATGACATTTTTTTCCTAGACAATTAAATGGATGATACGGGTTTCCGTCCTGAAAGTAAATGCACTCTTTTGTAGTTGTATGAGCTTTACACACGTTTAAGACATATAACAGGGACCTCAATGCCCATTTAGTCCATTATTTCAGAAATTATCAGCGTTAAAACTTGGCCGTTTTTCGAGACTAGTATCAGATAACGAGTACTTGATCGGCACTACTGTCCACCACTTTTATCTTAAGATAAATTTGAGAGTTTTTAATTATCTGCAAGTCCTACACTGGATCACAAAATTATTATGCAATTCAAAACTGACGGGACTTTGTATACACACTGTTCGTTGAGGTTTTGTGTTTTTGTGGTTTTCTTTTCTTTGGTCTTCAGCGTTGATAATTTGGTGGTGGCGTGTCAGGGATAGGATATGTGCCATTTTATTAAGCATGGACGTGGTCAACCTGTACGGTAGCATTCCTCTTGATGACAGCGTGGCTGCAGTGCTAGTGCTCATCTCCGGGCACGCTCATGAGATAGACCTCTGCGGCCTCACGCCAGAAAATATTGCTCGTCTGCTCTCCCACTGCCTCGAGAACAACACGTTCAGATTTGATCAGGATCACTACAGGCAACAGCTTGGAATTGCCATGGGCAATAAAGTAGCACCCCCAGTAGCGATCATATTTATGCACCAACTGGAAAAGGCAGCGATGAACGAAGCCAGACACAAACTTGAGTTTTATGCAAGGTATATTGACGACATGATAGGAGTTTGGACACATGGCTACGATCAACTGCGAACTTTCTTGGAGTTTATGAACTCTCGTCACCCTACGATTAAATTCACCATGGAAGACAGTCACTCAACAGGAAAGATAGCCTTCTTTGACACACTGATCTCTCTAGATTCAGAATTCAAGTTCTCAACGGAACTGTATGTTAAACCGAACCACTCCGGAGTCATCATGCACTATACTTCAGCACACCCGATGACTAGATAGCTTTGCCTTTATAGCAGTATCGTATACATTTATTTTTCTTCCTTTTCCTTTTTCCAATAAATGTTCTATGAGATATAATGGAAAGGTTTGGTAGCAGTACATTTGCTGACAGTTGTTTGCTTGGCGCGTCGTCGTTAAAATGACGCACTGTCGCAGTGGCGGATCTACGGTTGGGCAAAATGGGCAGCTCCCCCCCCCCCCAAGAAAAAACACGCCTGAAATCGGCGCAAAATTGACCCATTTCCTTATATAGAAACAAATCTAAGCAAATTTTACTAAGGAAAGTTTGCTTTAATTCAGCTATCAATGCACAAGCAAGCGAAATCCGATGAGTTTTCAGAATTATGTGAGACTTTTTGGAATTTTGTCCCTTCCCCCCTCCTAACTCCCGATCTGGATCCGCTGCTGCACTGACGGCGATAAATATCTGCTGCATTTTGTTTAAAGTTTATCCCACGTCAACGTTACGGATGTGGTCAAACTGGTGTGCGGCCCTCTAGCTGTCCTCGCTGTCTCTGCCGACGGGGCGGCAATTGCAAGCAAGATTTATCGTAAATGTCGTAGGTTACCGTGATACGGTGATGACACGGTCGGTGCAGCCCACACTGGTGGGCTTCTTCAAGAACAAACGTCAGGCGTCAGGTACGAGTATTTTATCAGACGACAGGCGGGTTTACAAGGGCATACGGTTCATAGTAGGAATAGGAAACGGGGGTGGCATGACCTCCACTTTTTCATAATTTTGTGTTGTTATGTAAGCCCGCGCCATGGCGGGGGTGGGGCATTTAGACGCCCCCCCCCCCCCTAAGGTTTTTCGAGGATAGCGAATAAACGGCGGCGCGCCGTTTTTGCCGTTCAAAAACGGTGCACGGCGCACAGCGCCACCGTTTCAGAAACGGCACACGGCGCACAGCGCCGCCATTTCAGCCGCTGTTTTTGGCACACCTGTTCGGGCATCAATTACCCACATTGTGTGCAATTCTTGACCACGGGTCATCTCAGGTCAGGTCACGTGACCACATCTCCAAATACGTTTGCGGTCGTACCGCAGCCACAGTTTTTGACCGATCGGTTTCAAACTTACAGGATTTAATAAGGTCATAGGTACCTTCAATTCGAATATCTAAGATTTTGAATATCCGTGACCTAAGGTGGCCGGTCGGGTCAATTTGGTGACCTCCCATTATAAGTCAATGGGGACATATTAAAATGTTTCCTATTCCAAGGGTACGCATGATATCAGTCAAATTCCTTCTGGATCATGTTATCATAGGCTGTTATTGATGTTACAGGTTCAATTTTTGTCCAGTGACCCCTATATGGTCAGTCCAGGTCAGCTGAGGTCACCAACACTTTTTGTGTCAATAACTCGCGATAGAATGAAGATAAAGAAGTGAAACCTGCATAAATGTGTTTGTCTCGTCGAGACACGTCTCTCAATATGCAGCATGACCTACTTGGGTCGTCACTTGACCTTGACCTGAGGTCAAAGTTCTAAATTGACCTAAACTGGGCCAAAATGTGATTCGAAGAGCTTTGACGAGACGAACATGATGTCGTCTAAATCATTGCCGTATCTTTATTAGGTAAAGGTTATTTGCGAACGTTTTGCCAAAAAATAGCCCTTTTGACATTTGATGACCTCTGGAGCTCAAACTATTAAACTGAGATAAAATTTGATGACACGTTTTCATTGAATATTTCAAGAGCTTTCGATCGTGTTTTTTCTCGTTTGTTCCTAGCTATCATACCCGAAATATTTGGTGGTTTCTGGAGTGATGTCCTAAAATTTGAAAATCTCATATCATCATCATATCATGTATTTCGTAACACATCCATAAAATGGGTTTTCAGTTTTCCACGTAAAATAACATAGATGTAAAAACATATCGCCTACGCATTAAATGATGCACATCAACCCTCAAGATACACACAATGCAAGTTTAAAGAACATCATTGAGATACTTTTGAAAAATAGCCAAAGTGGGTGAAGCTCTCACATTCAGCGGCAAATAATTCCACGCTCTGATGGCTCAGATGAAAAACGAGCGCCTGGCGAATACTCAGTGCGTGCGCGCGGCACCTCCAGCTGCCCGTCACTTTAGCCGTGGTTGTGCGCGTGGATACATCGGAGCGACTGATATCCGTGAACAGAGCAGTTCGGGGCGTTCTCGGCATGAGTGAGTTTATACATGGCGTACAAGTCTCGTTCGATAACCATATAATTTATCGCACGCCAGCCAAGTTCACGCAGAGTGCCAGATACTCGCTCGCGGTACCCCAGGTCAGTGACAACGCGATCGCCAAATTTAATGCACTTCTGCAGCCTACGTTTTTGGGTTTGAGTACAGCCTGCCAATACACACATGCAGTACTGCAAATGAGGAAACACAAGCGCCTCCACCAGCAGTCGCTTCGTTTCACGCGGCACGTGACGCTGCGTTCTGGCGAGCCCGATCAAAACACAGTAACAGCGTCGGGTGATGGCGGCTATGTGTTGTTCCCACGTCAGGCATGAGTCGAGATTTAATCTTCACCGACTGCACTGGAATTATTTAAGAATTTCCGAATTGTATCGTAAAGTTAAAGTCCATGTTTTGGCGCGGAGATTTTAGAACAAGTAGGTCAGTTTTCGTAGGGTTTACCTTCAATCTGTTTTTGGTGAACCAAAGCAATGCAATCAACAAATTTTCTTCAATGCGCCGTTTCAATTCTGGGAGGTTTCCTGGCGGGTCGGAATCCAGAAACTGGGCGTCATCGGCGTACAGTACCATCTTTCCGTGCGGCATATGTTGTGACAAGTCATTAGTAAATACGAGGTATAGCACTGGGCCCAAGATCGATCCCTGCACCACTCCATGGGTTACCGGCAGCTCGACACCTGTTCCGCCTCTAACAGATTGTTCGCGACCGGAAAGCCACGCACGGAACCACCTGTGTGAGCTCTGACCTTTGATGACCTCTGGTGACCTCAATATTGACCTGAACCAAAAAATGTAGAAATAGTTTCAAAGTTATTTTTGATGAGCTTTCGAATCGTGTTTTCGGTTTTCCAATGAGGAAAATTTGACAACGAAAAAGTGCACCGAGATTAGAAGTGAGAAGATTGTCAAAACAAAATATTTGGTTTCGCCCCCCCCCCCCCCCAACTTTAAAATACGACCAGGGTACATATTCCAATAAAACCTTGTTGCTCTGGACACGGTGATTCAAAATTTCTTGCTTCACGCCTGTCCTCGACACCTGCATTTCGCAGCTCGGTGTCGCGTCTCGCATCTCGCAGCTCGGTGGCGCGTCTCGCATCTCGCAACTCGGTATCGCGTCTCGCATCTCGCAGCTCGGTGTCGCGTCTCCGCTTAGTGCGGATTAAAATAGTCCGCTTACTGGGGCCTCCGGTGGGGCAGCTTGCGGTGACGCAGGATTCACTCGTCTTACAGCAGTGTCCTTCCTGAATTTTAGCTGTGCATACACCTTTTTGCCACTTTGCGGCGCATGCCGCGGCTGGTTTTGTGCGACGGCATCGTTTCACAATAGGCTCCGGCTTCACAGGTGCCAGTTGTCTGACAGCAGTGACCAGTGGGGATCTTGTCTAGGCATTTGAAGTCGATGCAAAACCTCCGTTCCCGCAGTGTGTGTCCTTGGTGCATTGCACGCACTCCCTCATGCCATGCTCGCATTGACCCGAGTTGCATTGGAGATCCAGAGCACATTCAATGCCGAGTTCCCTCTTCGTCTCACAGCGTCCAGCGTTAGAGCAGTACCTGCCACTACCACAGCTGCCTTCTCCGTCGCACTCGACGCACGTGTCTTTGCGGCACATGGCCGAAGCACAGTCGGAGTCACGTCCACACCACTGTCCCAGGGTCTGGCGGGGTCGACATACACCTTCATCACACCGCTGCAGTCCTGTGCACTCACTGTTCACTCGACATTGCACACAGAAACCACTTCTACCACAAATACCACTCACACATTCTTCGTTGGTGTAGCAGTTGTCGTGAATGTTACCCCGTGTTTTGCACATGCCCTTCGAAGTACAAAACTCTCCACTGTTACAGTCTCTGTGACCCTTACAGAGAACACAAGAGTTACGCTTGCTGCATTTTCCCGAGAGGCAGTGGTGATCAGAACGACAGCCTTCGCTGTACTGTCCCTTGGCTTGGCAGCTATAGTAGTTACAGTAGTGATGCTCTGAACAGTCTTCAGAGGTTAAACAGTCCACGCAGAAACCATTGCTGCATATATTGGACGAGCACTGACCGGGCAAGGAGCATTTACTGAGAGTTGGCAGTCGCTTCTCGCAGCGGCTGTTCTTGCAGAACTTGTCTATTGTACAGTCATCATTGTCTGCGCACTCTGCGCAGTAGCTGTGGGTGCAGATGCGTGACTTGCACTGTGAGCTGAACCAGCACGAGGCTCCTGTCTCGGCCGGCGCCTGACAGCGACCCTCGAGGCACATCTGGCTGTACGGACATGGCCAGAGCGGCGAGCACTCGGCGCAGACGCCGTGCAGGCAGCGGCCCGAGCCGCAGACGCTGTCAGCACCGCACGGCTGACCGGCGCCAAGCAGCGGCTCGCAGACGCCGCGACGACAGAACCGATTGTAAGCCGCATTCGGCACTGCTGCGGCACTCATCGCCACCGGCCTTTGACTTGCACTGGTGCTGCCAGCAGCCGTGGCCGTGCGGACAGTCGCCGTCCGCTCGACACTGCATGCATCGGTGGCGCTCGCAGACTGACGCACCGGCGCAGTGGTCGTCCTCCGCACACGGCACGCACTGGTGGGATGCGCAGATGAGGCCGGGGCCGCAGTGCGAGTCATGTGTGCAGGTCACACACCGGCCGGAGACGCAGTGGCCACCGGTGCAAGGCCGCGAGATGTCACACTCAGAAGCCGGAAAAACCAGGACCGGTGTGACAGGAATCCCACACTGGCGGCCCTGAAAGTATATTAATATATGTCAGCTCTAACGTATGTCAAGACAAAGACAGACGGAGCCGGAGACGGAGCCGGAGACGGAGCCGGAGACGGAGACGGAGACGGAGACGGAGACGGAGACGGAGACGGAGACGGAGACAAAAGCAGAGACCGGAGCCCTTCATTCGGCAATGAACGGAGCGGGCTCGGCCTACCTATGTGTTAGAAGTTTAATTGTGGCACGGATGATGTAGGATACCAGAAGACATACTTAAAGGGAATGTTTTACCCTTTTCCCCCAGTTGTATCCCGTTTTAAGTAATTGAATTTCGAATATTCAAAATGCGGTCTATGGTAATGCCGCCGCTGCTTGGCTGACAGCCACTTCAAGATTGTTGGTCCTGGAAGTCAGACGAGCTGTATTTCTCGAACCATTGGCTGGATTACCGAGTACGATGTAAACAACGGCCACGCGATAGGCTGCGGTCCGAGTTGAAGTTTTTAGCGTTGTTTTAAGTCTCAGTTATGGATTTATTTATTTTTTGTATATCATAAATATTGAAATAATATTATTATAATAAATATTGAAAAATATTATATAATAAATATTAACCAATATTACAATGCCTCGCACTCGTCATTGTGTTCTGTGCAGAAGAAGACACAGTTCCACAATGTTTGTATTTAAGTCGCCAGAATTGTCTGGAACGATTGTGCCATATATTTGGTAGCGAAAGGTTTTCTCTATAGCTCTCTATAGCTCAATATTGACGTCATCAACCCAATTTAAAAACAAACTTATTTTGTATAAGGTTAAGTGACGTTTCGAGAGAAAAAAAATATCACCATCTTTTTCAGGAGCACTTACTTCATATTTTCGACTACAACCAGCGTATATTTGACAACTTTCAGAAAGGTGAAACATTCCCTTTAACGTAAGAAGTGCACCTAGATACTTTCTATAGTTTTGTCGTATCTTGCCAACAGAGAAGGACTTATGGACCATAAGCCACAGATCAAACAGAATATCTCCCTGGTTAATTAAATTGAGCTGGCTAGTGAAGTGGCATACCCTGGTGAATGGACTGTGTAACTGTCAACGTCAGGGCGTCAGCTTACCTGGCATGGAACCTCAGACTTGCTGCCGGAGAAGAAACCGAACCATTTGCTCAGATACTGAAGCAGCTGGCGTTCTTTCCTCTGCGACGGTAAAGCTGCGCTATGTGATTCGGCCGCTGCCCTCATCCCACCTATTGGAGAGAAGAAAACCCAGTCAACAACACGTCCAGCAAAAACCCAGCCCGAATTTCTAATTGTATAACACATTACCACACCCAAAGTATCATAATATATACCCAGACCCGTGCTCAGCAACACTCCACCCCGTAACATTGCTTTCACTGTTCAACTTAATTGCAATATGTGTGACGGTGGTACATCTTTCTAAGCATGTTTCCACAATTGCACCGGGGTCTGACAAAGCATTCCGAGCCGGCGGCGGGGCGGCAGCCTCCGTCTCCTC
>JAXIVJ010008952.1:0-53246 GCA_036785665.1 Chirona hameri
GTTCTGTTTCTGATACGCCAAAAACGATCACTTTTTACGCAACGGACACTCCAAAAACAATCACTTTTGACGCAGTGTGATTAGTGATATCGGTGATTCGGTGTCACCAACTGTTACATGCGCTGTCAGCTGTGATTCCAAAAACAACCTATGCTTCATTGTGCCGTATGTGTTGCGACTGATGACAGCTGCTGTTTGGTGTGGTGTGTGGACCACGTCTCTGACAGACCGCCTTTCTCCATTCACAGAGGGCCATGACTGGTCTGACCACGCGCTCTTCTGGCCGGATCGAAACCAATGGCTGCTGCGGACCAAGTCGACACTGGACCAGTACAGCGTCGATGCGGAGGCGACGCTCATCTTCACGCCCATGCACAAGGTGCTGCGCGTACAGCTGCCCGACCTGCGCCACCTCGACTGCCGCGTTGACTTCAGCGCCAAGTGCTTCAACGCCGTTATCGATGTCTGCAAGGAGCTCGGTAGGTGAGCGAGCGTGGGTGGGCGTCGGTTCGATTCCTGGCAGAGCCGATGTTTTCTATTTGTTCTGATAATTGTGTTTTGGAAGCCGTTGTCTTTGATGGTGACTGGTTAGAGTGATTGGTTATGGCGTTGAAAATATCGTGGTAGTTTGATGTTTGCTGGTGATGTGAATTGGCGAACGAACAGTCTTGGACAGAACACACGGAATTTTAGGCGTAAAGCGATGCATCTGAAGCCGAAACATGGCTGTTCCTTCACGTACGGCTGTGATGTTTCGCTGCTAATCAGCTGCTGACAGGCGCGAGGGAGCTGGAACCGATGACTCAGGCTAATCCGGCTGGCGGCTCGCGGCGAAACGGTCCCATAGGTCACAGATTGTGCAGCGCCTTGCAGGATTAACGGGGCTGAGACGCTGCTGTTTATGAGACTGATTTCTGTTTTCTCGGGCTGCAAGCTGTATATTCACGTCTAAACGGCTAAAATTAGCCGAGATTGCACTGCACACGCGCGCGGTTTGTACTCAGGCGTGGGTGCTGTGAATCCTGGTCAAGAATGAAAACGGCGCCGCTCTTTTGATGTGGTTGTTGACCCGGAAGTTGAAAACAAGCTGTGGTTCGTCGAACAAATGTCATGCGCGCTACAAAAAGTCCCCGAGTCTGTTGCCATCATTCCAGTTTGGCAACCTCGCTGTGCTGTTCTGATCACTCTGTACCATGATGTAAACATGACCGCATGACTCAGCTCTTGCACAGGGCTTCTCTGAGTTTCTTTGTCCAGTGTCCGTGATCGTCGCTGCACTGTGGGGTCACGCGAGAATTAGACGTGTCTTTAGAAGCTGTGTGGCTGATATATTTGACACTTGGGTGACGTTATCTGGCAGTCACCACAGCGTACGCTGCCCTCTCGGCGAATTTGTCATTGAAGCTAATCCACATGTTCCATGCCATATTTGACGGCAGAGACGAGATCTGAAAACGTTTTGACGGCTACGCTTGTGCAATATAATCAATTATAATTTCATCCAACGTGCCAAATGTGATTGATTTCTGAAAATGAATTAGGCTGAACTCGAGGCATGACAGTACCTCACAAAAGGCCATTGCAGCTGAAGCGCCGTATAGTCGCCAAATCTGCTGTAGCAGTACCACCATATTTACCAAAATACAGGACCAAAATACAGTCTGTATTTATACAGCGTGCGTGTCCTCGCCCTGCACGCGGTGTGCTGACTGCGCGTCTGGCTCTCCAGGCATCCGCCACCCGGAGGAGCTGTCGTTCGCCAAGCCTCTGGAGTCGCAGCACCTCAAGTACAACTACCAGTCGCACGCGGCCGTCAAGGCCCAGCGCGGCGACAGTCTGCCGGCCGACACGAACACGTTCATATCCAAGAACGGCTCGGCGCACAGCAGCAACAACAGCCTGGACGGGCCGGGCACGCCGCGCCGCCTGCACTCATCCGGAGGACACCTGAACACGGTCAGTGGGGCACGAGTGACGGGCCGGGCACGCCGCGCCGCCTGCACTCATCCGGAGGACACCTGAACACGGTCAGTGGGGCACGAGTGACGGGCCGGGCACGCCGCGCCGCCTGCACTCATCCGGAGGACACCTGAACACGGTCAGTGGGCACGAGTGACGGGCCGGGCACGCCGCGCCGCCTGCACTCATCCGGAGGACACCTGAACACGGTCAGTGGGCACGAGTGACGGGCCGGGCACGCCGCGCCGCCTGCACTCATCCGGAGGACACCTGAACACGGTCAGTGGGCACGAGTGACGGGCCGGGCACGCCGCGCCGCCTGCACTCATCCGGAGGACACCTGAACACGGTCAGTGGGCACGAATTCCGCAGTGGCTCTGCACGCTCCGTAGTGGGTTTACGCGCTCCACAGTGGCGTTACATGGCCACAGTGGTCACACGCGCTCCACAGTGGCTTTACACGCTCCACAGGTCCGCCACCTCGAATGACCACTTCTGGCGGCGCCGGCTTTAGATGCGGGTGGAAAGCCGTTAACCGGCTTCATTCGCTTCTTCCTTTCATAATTAGATATCTCAGAGGATGGGGATGGAGCGAGGCTGAAGAGGGTATCTCAACGTCTCTCGTGCAAGCGCAGCTGAACGCAGCAATGGAGCTGTCGATGGTGTGTCCGCACTCCGCGGCGCTCCGGAGCCGAACGGTGTGCGGCCGGATTTGGTCAGTGATCTGTGATGATGTGGGCGGTCTCGGACACGCACCTAGCAGCGCTGCCGGACACTGGCGATCCTCCGAGCAGGCCCGATTACCGAACATGGTCAGAAGAATCGGCAGCGCGTGCGAAGGACGCGCTGGTCGATGTGATCTGCACGCGTGTAGGAGGCGCCAGACACTGGTCCTCACGGACGTGGTCTGAATCCAGATTATGTCTCCTCGAGTCCGAGCGGGTCCGCAGGAGAAGTTATATGCGTTAAGTCGGCCTTGAGTCGGTGAATCATCGTAGAACGTGGCTGGAATAGTTTGTTCGATTTCAGAAACGGAGTTGATTCAGAAGTGAATCAAATTCGAAACACATACAAACCCGTGAGTCGCCCATTTGCTGATGTCGTGTTTATTGAAGTTCCTAGTCTAAACGGTCTCATAATTATTTCGGTATAAGTCATGATGCTCTACTAAACCAACCACATGATCCTTCTATGCTCCCTCATCCGTAGCTTATTCTGGCTAAAGGCATGCCAGCATGTGCTCTAACCAGTCGTATCCATCCGATACAGACTAACGGCTTACGCCGGCCGCCACTCAGACAGGCAATCACCCGGAAGCGTACGTGCTCTGAATCGCTTCCCGTTCCGACCGCTTCACTCCCGACCCCGCCTCACTGCCGACCGCCTCACTCCCGACCGCCGTGGTCCCGACCATTTCACCTTTGTATTGGTTTTAAACTGAGATAGTCATTATCTTTGGCCGTTATTGAAATATCGAAAATACTAAAGTAATTTTCCCCAAAACTTAGCCGTTTTTAAGCAATTTAATTTATATTTTGCAAAATGGGGTCTAGGCTAGTCCCGCCGCTGATTGGCTGACAACCACTTCAATATTGTTGGTCCTGGAAGTCAGACGACTTGTATTTCTCGAACCCTGGCGAGTACGATGTAAACAACGGCCAACGCGATAGGATGCGGTTCAAGTTGAAGTTTTTCACGTTGTTTGAAGTCTCAGTTATGGATTGATTGGTTAAACAAAAATGAGCTATCACACTGCCTCGCACTCGTCATTGTGTTCTGTGCGGGAGAAGACACGGTTCCACAATGTTTGTATTTAACTCTTCAGAATTGTCTGGAAACGATTGTGCCATATGTTAAAGTTTTTTTAAAGGCAGCTAAAGGTTTTCTCTATAGCTCTCTATAGTTCAATAATGATGACATGATCCCAAATTTATCAACTTAATTACCGAGCGGGTGCGAAGCGGCCGTGAGGTTTCTCGTCAACTTACTAGACAAATTTACATTTGACCCGACCCGGCCCGAACCGGCCGTACAGACGCTTTTCGGAAGCTAATAACTTTGCAACCACTGCTCCGATTGAGATCGGGTTTTCACCATTGGATAGGAGCATCAAAACAAAATCGGCATGGTGCGTTCTGATAGGGGTCACATTTGTCACGTGCGTGTGCCACAGCGCGTGGCACACGCAAACGTCGAAATTAACCAAAATAATTTTTGATCAAAAATGGCTTTATTGATATAAGCATTAATGTTTGTATACGCTGAAGCATGCAGCGCTCAGGACGTACTCCCTTTTGGCGGATTCGAGAAAGGAGATCATATATAATTTAATACAACTTAATTGTTATGTTGGCATACATGGGGGCCTGGCAATTTTTCTGGAGGATTAAAAGGACTAAAAGGACTATCACGTGTGCTCCCGTACCGTTTCATATTTCAAACCTGTTTTAGCTTTACCAGAGCGCGCCCGCTCGGTCATCGCCCAAAAAGACATTTTACTGATTTGTAGAAAGTTAAGTGACTTCGAGAGAAAAAATATCACCATCGTTTTCAGCAGCACTTCCTTCATATTTGCAACTACAACCAGCGTGTATTTGACAACTTTCAGAATGGTGAAACATTCCCTTTAAATTTGTCACGAGCACCATCGGTGTCGGCGCCTGCTGCGCCGCCAGACTCCGGACTACGCCGCGGCGAGCTGCGGCGAGCGCCGGACTCCGGACCACGCCGCGGCGAGCCGCGGCGAGCTGCGGCGAGCTACGGCGAGCGCCGGACTCCGGACCACGCCGCGGCGAGCTACGGCGAGCGTCGGACTCCGGACCACGCCGCGGCGAGCTACGGCGAGCTACGGCGAGCGCCGGACTCCGGACCACGCCGCGGCGAGCGCCGGACTCCGGACCACGCCGCGGCGAGCTACGGCGAGCTACGGCGAGCGCCGGACTCCGGACCACGCCGCGGCGAGCTACGGCGAGCTACGGCGAGCGCCGGACTCCGGACCACGCCGCGGCGAGCTGCGGCGAGCTACGGCGAGCGTCGGACTCCGGACCACGCCGCGGCGAGCTACGGCGAGCGCCGGACTCCGGACCACGCCGCGGCGAGCTACGGCGAGCGTCGGACTCCGGACCACGCCGCGGCGAGCTACGGCGAGCGCCGGACTCCGGACTACGCCGCGGCGAGCTACGGCGAGCGCCGGACTCCGGACCACGCCGCGGCGAGCTACGGCGAGCTACGGCGAGCGCCGGACTCCGGACCACGCCGCGGCGAGCTACGGCGAGCGCCGGACTCCGGACCACGCCGCGGCGAGCTACGGCGAGCTACGGCGAGCGCCGGACTCTGGACCACGCCGCGGCGAGCTGCGGCGAGCTACGGCGAGCGTCGGACTCCGGACCACGCCGCGGCGAGCTACGGCGAGCGCCGAACTCCGGACCACGCCGCGGCGAGCTACGGCGAGCGTCGGACTCCGGACCACGCCGCGGCGAGCTACGGCGAGCGTCGGACTCCGGACCACGCCGCGGCGAGCTACGGCGAGCGCCGGACTCCGGACCACGCCGCGGCGAGCTACGGCGAGCGCCGGACTCCGGACCACGCCGCGGCGAGCTGCGGCGAGCTACGGCGAGCGCCGGACCACGCCGCGGCGAGCTACGGCGAGCGCCGGACTCCGGACCACGCCGCGGCGAGCTACGGCGAGCGCCGGACTCCGGACCACGCCGCGGCGAGCTGCGGCGAGCTACGGCGAGCGCCGGACCACGCCGCGGCGAGCTACGAGCTACGGCGAGCTACAGCGAGCACCGGACGCCGACGCGACATAACATACGCGACGCGACACAACAAAACATACGCGACACAATATACGCGACGCGACACAATATACGCGACGCGACACAACATACGCGACGCGACACAGCATACGCGACGCGACACAACATACGCGACGCGACACAGCATACGCGACGCGACACAATATACGTGACGCGACAAATCATACGCGACGCGGCACAACATACTCGACGCTGGCTAGGCCGATAATACATCGGCTGAGGCGACCGTCCGCGACGGCATTGCCTGTAGCGGTGCTGGCGGGCGGGCCGTCCCCCTGTGGGTGTCACTATCAGCGTGCCGGTGTCAACAGAGGCCACCCGGTGGCCGGCCTCTGATAGCCTGATATCGCACCGCCGCCGGGGGATTATAGCCGCGGACCCAGACCTGAGGGCACTCACGTGCGTCCCGGACCGCCGCGCGCGGCAAACAGACCCAGACCTGAGGGCGCTCACGTGCGTCCAGGACCGCCGCGCGCGGCAAACGCGTCAACTATGCACGGTGGGCACGGCACGCTGCGACGGGAAAGGGTGACGCGGGAAGTGTACCCGCATCGGAGAGGGTGCGGGTGGTGGGAAGAGATCCGTTCACGGGGGAGAAGTACGCCAGGGATGTAGGGCCTGGTCTCGTGGTGTCTATAACCTCCTAACCTCCTCCGAGTTGCTCCAGTCGTATCATATTGCACAGACAGTTGCAAGTTGGAGCAACTTGGAGGAGGTTAGAGGCGCCACGGGAACAGGCCCATAGTGGCGGACGGTTTATATTGGGCTGATGACGTCAACGCTGATTCTTCGTAGCTGGATGGTCTGGTTCATCGACAACGTCCGGTCCGGGCGACGCTCCAGAGGTGTCTTGTCACGATTGCAGGCGACCCCGTTACGATCGGGTGGTGTCCCGTTACGATTGGTCGCCATCCCGTCACTATCGTCACCACCATACGTCATGTCGTCACCGGCCTGCATCACTATCGTCACCGGCCCGTGACGGGGGAGTTCCGGTCTCCCCGCGCTCTCCGCAGCGCGTGGGCGGCTCAGCTGCAGTTGCCGCAGGGCAGACTGCTGCAGCTGTTCGGTTAGATCTGGGTCAGATGCCGACGATGCAGCCAGCCTCGGGCCGACAGACGATGTTTGCCTCGGGTCACCCCTCCGGCACCTGTGACCTCCGTCGGGAGTGGGAATTTCCCGGTAACTGGAGGAATCCGCTCCTCCGTCATAGCTATGTGACTGGAGTCGAGTATGTCAGCGGTTGATCTGGAACGACCTACACAGACGATCTGTCGAGACAGTGAACTCGGTGGAACGGCCTCGAGAGACAGGCTGTCGAGACAGTGAACTCGGAATTCCCCCTGGCATGTGCCACTGGTCAGTGGTGGCTGAGTCATTGTTGACAGAGATCCACAGTAAGATTGGCTCGGCTCAGTGCCTCCGATTTCTTCAGTGCCTCCAGTCAATCCTGTTCAATGACCGTTGGTTCCTATCCTGTTCAATGACCCGGCAGGCCTGCAGGCTGTATGTGCCGGGTCGGCGCGGCCAGCAGAGTGGCGGGCGGCTGTCTAGCGTAAGCCTGCGGTCAGCTGTCGACCGCCACTTCGCCCCGCTCTTTGTCGTGATGGACGGACGGCAGGTGTTACGCCACCGCCCGGTTTCGCCTCCGCCTCCGCTCTCCGCCGCCCCCGCCCCCGCCCCCGCCCCCGCCCCCGCCCCCGCCCGCGCCCGCTGAGCAGCGGGCCCCGCTGTCACTGCCAATCACCCATCACCCTCCACTGTCAACCTCCACTGTCAGCGTCACCTCTACCGCCTCCACCGCGCCCACTGCCGCCATCGCCGCCGCGGTGGATCCCGTCGGCGCTATCCTCCTACCGGTGACCACCGGTCTGACGAGCGGCCCATCCCGACCCGTCCCGACCCGCCCCGGCCCGGCTCGTTGTGCTGACCCGACGCGTGTCTGTTGCTGACTTCAGCACGACGTCGCTCCCGCCGCGTCAGGCCAGGTCGCGTCTCGTTGTCGTGGCGGCGGGTCCGGTGTCGCTCCCGGCCTTTGTCGGGTTCTGAGAGCCGACTGCGTTGAACAGGCCAGGTCGCGTCTCGTTGTCGTGGCGGCGGGTCCGGTGTCGCTCCCGGCCTGTGTCGGGTTCTGAGAGCCGACTGCGTTGAACAGGCCAGGTCGCGTCTCGTTGTCGTGGCGGCGGGTCCGGTGTCGCTCCCGGCCTGTGTCGGGTTCTGAGAGCCGACTGCGTTGAACAGGCCAGGTCGCGTCTCGTTGTCGTGGCGGCGGGTCCGGTGTCGCTCCCGGCCTTTGTCGGGTTCTGAGAGCCGACTGCGTTGAACAGGCGGCGCCACTGATGTGTGCTTGCCGCAGCAGCGTCTCGGGGGGGGGTCCCGCTCACTCTTCTCGGGGCTGGTAACGCGAGTTTGTGTCTCTGAAGGCAGCTCAATTCAGCCCAGTGCACGGTTCACGGTAGCGATTAGTCCGCGTTGACAGCATTCTGCTGGCTCGGCTCGGTCCGGCCTGGCTTGATGTGGCGCGGCATTCCGCTTCCGCCGCGCCGGGTCGACCTGGCCTGATGTGGCGCGGCATTCCGCTTCCGCCGCGCCGGGTCGACCTGGCCCGGGCGGTAGTGGCCCAGTACAGCCCGCCGCGTCAGCCCGCTCCGGTTGCATGAGGCCGGACCGCGGCGGGCTGACCCGGACGGCGTGCCGGTGCCGGATCGCAGTAGTGTGGTGTGCGGTATGCGGCCTCGGGCCAGCATCGCACGACCCCGGCCGTCATCCGGTGGTATGGGGTGCCCCGCGCGGCCGACCCAGCGCCAGAGGGCGTGTGAGCTCGCCGCACCACGCGCAGCGGGGGTGGTGATATCACAGTCTGACAGACGGGCTGCGGTCGGCCCACTCCCACAGCGGTGCTTTGTGAGCTCATGCCCTACAGACCGGGTTTCGTCTCATGATCTCACCCTCTTCCAAGGATAGCGATTCTGCAACTCCGTTAGCTCCACAAACCCATGGGAGAGGTGAATGGAGACAAAGACGACGTTATAAATCATTACATCGATCTCGCATGATTAGTTCTCTGGTTTCACATCGTCAGCGCATTATTCATCTCTTGAGCCATGAAAGGCCAACTCACATTGCACTATAGGGAAGTACGCCTCGCTGAACACGACACATTTCGCAATTTGTTTACCTCACCATGTGAAAGCTTCGATTTCCTTCGTGTTTTTGGCATGCCATGGCACTGACGTATCGCCAGACATTGTTAGTTGCGTTCTTTGTCTCGACTCCACTGGCCCGGTATGGCGACTTAGCGCCACTGTAATCATGGAACATGACGTCAACCATCGGCGCGCCCAAAAACGTCAATAATCCATCATTCACCTCTGTCTGCGGTTACGCCATCAGCGGATATTGCGCGAGTTTAGCACTTACGCCGCACGCCGTCGGACCGACGACGGTCCGTTTGCTCTGGATATACCTCGCGCTTTTGACGCTGTCGTCTCCGCTCCGACCGGTGCCGGAGACGCTCTCGGGACACTCTCCAAGAGGTCAACGGTTCCGGGAAAGCCCCAGTGGGCCGAGCGGAACCGGTTCTGGTGGCGCTATTTACATCTGCACCGGCCGCTGCACTGAGGCCGGCGCGGGCTGCTGCAAGGGCGGCCCCTCGGTCCACCGCTAAATGACGTCGGCTGTAAACAGGCCTGTCCCTGGGCCGCGGGAACGCCGCGACTGTGGCGTGTGGAGTGTGGAGAGCCGCGCCTTCGATCGTGATAATCATTGTGTGATGTTGTGATATTGCATGACCAATGTTTGATGTATGTGGCGTGTTGTGTGTCTTAGGTCTTAGAGGTTCTTCTATTAGTAAAGCATGATTTGCCTCGCTTCAGCACTTTGGTCAATGAGTTATTAGTATTTGCATATGCAGTCGCTAATCTCTTTGTGCTGACGTTAAATAAACCTGCTGCTCTCTGCAGAAAGCGTCCTCCCCAGAGCCTGTAATTCATCACTACGTTGTGCAGCTGTGAGCGTGTATGTGTGTGCTAACCGTGTGGTGATGATGTCACCGAATGACGTCACCTGTCGTGCCAGCAGCGGCCGCTGCCGTCACCGCCGGTCGTCCAGACTCCGCCCTGGGACCACAGCCTTCCGTCGACGCCTCGCTCGCCATTCACGCCGTCCGGAGTAGGTAGCCTGCGGCCCTGTGACCGGCCGGGTGGTCCGCTCCGTCCGCCCGCGCTGCCGACGGAGGGAGCGTCGCTCGGGCTGCTGCTGCTGCCGGGTCGCTGGGTCGTGCCTGTCCGCTTCTGCCGGGAACGCTGCTTGTTCTGCTCGGGGTGTGGGTGTACGGGGTCGCATGTGGGGTGGTCCGCGGCGGCGGGTTCCGTCGTCAGGACGCGTGTCGGGTGGTCCGGAGCGGCACTGAATGCAGACGTGTCGCCCTGCTGGGCCCGCTGTGGTCTCCGCTGCCGCTGTGGTCGCCGCTGCCGCCGGGAGGCTGGCCGTCTTTGTCCGGCCGGTTTAATCGCCGCGCGTGACGTCACGGCTGGTCCGAGCGGTGTGGCGTCGTCTCCGCCGCTTCTCTCCGACAGACCGACAGACGGCTGATGACCGGCGGCTGCGATGAGTGGTCGCCGCTCATCACGCCATGCTCTCCTGCAGGCCATCGATGACCGGCCGGATGGCCCTGTGTTTACGTTGGCGGGGTGGGGCTGAGGGGCCTTGCACGATTGAGGGCCTCGCTGGCCGCTTTGGCTCCCTCCCGACCCACTGGGTCCGCGTCTGTTGGTTAGTCTGGTCCCAGGCCAACCAGCCGCCGCTTCGTGTAAAGCCACCTGTTTCCCAGAGCATGCTCGCTGTTACAAGGCCAGATCCTTCTAATGTCAACGCGTAGCTGGGATCTTGTAAAGCCCGGTCTTGCCTGTTTGGCAGCGTGGGACGCCGAACGAGAGTGTCGTCCAGTTTTACATCCCGGGTTTATTTTGTCAACAGAGCAGTCATCCTTATAGTTATGGTGTAGCTGCAACCTGACCCCCCTTTTTGTATTTGATTAAGCTAATGCTGTGCACCAGTGTCGTGTGTCGCAAAGCACAGGAGACGCGCCAGCTCGGCTGCAGACTCAGACTCTGACTCTGACTGACTCTGACTGACTCTGACTGACTCTGACTCTCTGACTCTGACTCTGACTGACTATCTGACTCTCTGACTGACTCTGACTGACTATCTGACTCTCTGACTGACTCTGACTGACTCTGACTCTGACTCTCTGACTCTGACTATCTGACTCTGACTATCTGACTCTGACTCTCTGACTCTGACCCTCTGACTCTGACTATCTGACTCTGACTCTCTGACTCTGACTCTGACTCTCTGACTCTGACTCTCTGACTCTGACTCTCTGACTCTGACTCTGACTCTCTGACTCTGACTCTATGACTCTCTGACTCTGACTCTCTGACTCTCTGACTCTCTGACTCTCTGACTCTGACTCTCTGACTCTGACTCTGACTATCTGACTCTGACTCTCTGACTCTGACTCTCTGACTCTGACTCTCTAACTCTGACTATCTGACTCTGACTCTCTGACTCTGACTATCTGACTCTCTGACTCTGACTCTCTGACTCTGACTCTCTGACTCTGACTCTCTGACTCTCTGACTCTCTGACTCTCTGACTCTCTGACTCTGACTATCTGACTCTGACTATCTGAATATCTGAATATCTGACTCTGACTCTCTGACTCTGACTCTCTGACTCTGACTCTCTGACTCTGACTCTCTGACTCTGACTCTCTGACTCTGACTCTCTGACTCTGACTCTCTGACTCTGACTCTCTGACTGACTCTCTGACTCTGACTCTCTGACTCTGACTCTCTGACTCTGACTCTCTGACTCTGACTCTCTGACTCTGACTCTCTGACTCTGACTCTCTGACTCTGACTCTCTGACTCTGACTCTGACTCTCTGACTCTCTGACTCTCTGACTCTCTGACTCTCTGACTCTCTGACTCTCTGACTCTCTGACTCTCTGACTCTCTGACTCTCTGACTCTCTGACTCTCTGACTCTGACTCTCTGACTCTCTGACTATGACTATCTGACTCTGACTATGACTCTCTGACTCTGACTATCTGACTGACTATCTGACTCTGACTCTCTGACTCTGACTCTCTGACTCTGACTCTCTGACTCTGACTCTCTGACTCTGACTCTCTGACTCTGACTCTCTGACTCTGACTCTCTGACTCTGAATCTCTGACTCTGAATCTCTGACTCTGACTCTGACTCTGACTATCTGACTCTGACTCTCTGACTCTGACTCTCTGACTCTGACTCTCTGACTCTGACTCTCTGACTCTGACTCTCTGACTCTGACTCTCTGACTGACTCTGACTATCTGACTCTGACTTTCTGACTCTGACTGACTGACTCTGACTGACTATCTGACTCTGACTGACTCTGACTGACTCTGACTGACTCTGACTGACTGACTGACTCTGACTCTCTGACTTTCTGACTCTGACTGACTCTGACTCTGACTGACTCTGACTGACTCTGACTCTCTGACTCTCTGACTCTCTGACTCTCTGACTCTGACTCTCTGACTCTGACTGACTCTGACTCTGACTTTCTGACTCTGACTGACTGACTCTCTGACTTTCTGACTCTGACTCTGACTGACTGACTGACTGACTGACTGACTGACTGACTGACTCTGACTGACTCTGACTCTGACTGACTCTGACTCTGACTGATCCTGACTTTGACTCTGACTCTGACTGACTCTGACTGACTCTGACTCTCTGACTCTCTGACTCTCTGACTCTCTGACTTTCTGACTCTGACTGGCTCTGACTGACTCTGACTGACTCTGACTGACTCTGACTGACTCTGACTCTGACTGGCTCTGACTGACTCTGACTGACTCTGACTCTCTGACTCTGACTCTGACTCTCTGACTCTGACTCTGACTCTCGGACTCTGACTCTGACTCTGACTCTCTGACTCTCTGACTTTCTGACTCTGACTGACTCTGACTCTGACTCTGACTCTCTGACTTTATGACTCTGACTCACTCTGACTCACTCTGACTCACTCTGACTCACTCTGACTCACTCTGACTCACTCTGACTCACTCTGACTCACTCTGACTCACTCTGACTGACGCTGACTGACTGACTCACTCTGACTTTGACTCTGACTCTGACTCTGACTGACTCTGACTCTGACTCTGACTGACTCTGACTCTGACTGACCCTGACTGACTCTGACTGACTCTGACTGACTCTGACTGACTCTGACTGACTCTGACTATCTGACTCTCTGACTCTCTGACTCTGACTCTCTGACTCTCTGACTCTCTGACTCTCTGACTCTCTGACTCTCTGACTCTCTGACTCTCTGACTCTCTGACTCTCTGACTCTCTGACTCTCTGACTCTCTGACTCTCTGACTCTCTGACTGACTCTCTGACTCTCTGACTCTGACTCTGACTCTGACTCAGACTCAGACTCCGACATATATTAGGACCATCCACGATGAACTCATGGCTATTACGGTCCCTCGTGAACCTCGTCAGTGGCTGAAACGATATTGTAATAATAATAATAATAATAATAATAATAATAATAATAATAATAATAATAATAATTGAATAATAATAACTAATCATTATAATAACTGACTTGTGTAATTAGCGCTGATCAAACCTTGTGGCGCCAGGCGCTGCATGCGATAGGCTCGACTACGGCAGACATCTGGTCATAAACTGACGCGAAAATGCGTAACGTCACGGTGGCTGTTTATATCATCGAAGGTCACAGCTGGTCTGTTTAAAGTGACACAAAAAGGGGGCTCAAGTCCAGGGTCACTCACCTAGCAACCCACTTCCGGTGCGGGCCTCCGACCGCCCCCGCCCCCGCCCCCGCCCCCGCCCCCGCCCCCGCCCCGGGCGGTGGCGGCGGAGGAGCGGGGTCGCCGGCCGCGGCTCACCGGAGCCATTGTAGGCGCCGCACCTCGCTGTTTATTTGTCTGCTCCAGATCTGTCGCCCGGCCGCGTCGCCGCGGATAGTGACGGGGTAACGGCGGTGACGACGATGGCGGGGTGACGGGCCAGCGGAGTGGAAACTCACGCTCGTACGGGGAGTGACAGACACACACACACACACACACACACACACACACACACACACACACACACACACACACACACACACACACACACACACACACACACACACGCACGCACGCACACGCACACGCACACGCACACGGTAACCGACAATATTTTCCTATTTGACATTGAATGTTTGAAATGTTGGGGCGCTGGTAGTTAAATTTTCACGCATTGCGTTTAATGTAATGGTAGTGTAGTGAATTATGTAAATTTCGTCAAATTATGGAGCAGGTGTCTCCCAATAAATTGTTACGATACAGCTCTAGCGCCCACTCATCTTCCCTAGCACGCGAACACTTAGTAACATAGCGGGCTAGCTAGATTAGCACATCCAACATTATATTAATGTATAAAGCATCACACGCTGAACGGCAGAGAGACCGGACCGGTCCAGGCATGGCTGCGGGAGCCGTCCACAGGTGGTGCCGGCGCGTCTGTGATTGATGCCCCGATGCCGTGTCTTCAGTCCAGCCCGCACACGCCCAGGGCTAACCTGCTGAATTATTCATCGCACTCCAACGAGCGTTCGCCGGCATGCCGGCCCATTTGCGATTTTTGCCTGTCGCCGGGGCCGGGGCGGCCAATTTTGCATCATTCGGCGGCTGGCGCGTTGCATTTCGTGACGTCGCGTGGGTGTGCAGCACGTGGGCGCAGTCTCACTGGCTGGGCAGACGAAACACGCCAGCACGGCACGGCAACACATCAGCGTTATGGCTATCTGCCTTAACCAGTTGACGGGCCGGCAGTGAAGGCTCCTGCGTAGGCCGAGGTCCAGTTTGGGGCCCAGCAGTGGGTGACGCGGCGGTGGGACAGACACTGGTGGCTCAGATACGGATGCAAAGGTTTCGGCCTGGCAGCCAATTTGCCTGCACAGTGATCTGTATTCATGAGACGGACCCCTGAATTTCTACCCCTTCGCGTCCCGGTGCCGGCCTGGTCCCGGCCCGGTCCCGGCCCGGTCGGTGTTATTCATTAGTTGTTCGGCTGCGTCTCGGACCGCCCCGGAATGCGAAGAGCGCCGCGGCAGCATCCCCCGTCTCCTTGGAACGTATCCTGCCGACGGTCCCGCCCAACTCGGTCTATTTGTCACACTGCCGGTAACTGAGATGGCGGTGATTATTTGTCGTACTACGCCCGGCACTCGACACTCGGGCGAATACCGCACCCATCTCTGTGACAGATACCGGCGTCACCTCCCACCGTGCCCTCCATTCAGTCAGTCCGAGGTGGCCCCAAGTAGCTTGGCCTCCTATCGCGCGATTATCGGCATCTGGATAAGATGCGACCTCGCCCCGGAACATGTGTACCTCGGAGTCCGCTCGCTCTCTCGACTGCTCGACGCATCAGCCCAGCGGCGGCGGCATCATGACAAGCAGCGGTGTCGCTGTTCGCCGGAATGCTCTGGAGTGGCAGTCCGTCTCGTTGATGATCCATGCGTCGGCCCGCAGCGAGGCCCGCAGCGAGGCCCGTAGTGGGGTCGGTGACGAGGGGCGGATGTGCAGCGTCACGGGCCTGCTGCCTCGCTGCCGGCCTCGCCCCACCTCGCCTCGGCTCTCCTCGAGCTCCGTGTGCGCGCGCACCCGCGGCACGCCGGGATCGCAGCGAACGTGACCAGCCGTACGGCACACACATTAGCCGCCGTGATTCGCCCATGGACCACCGCCGCAGGGAAGCGTTCGACTGCGGGCGGGCCGGGGCGGAGCCGGGGTGGCACGTTTTCAGGTTGTAGCACTGAATACGCCGCCTGTATTTCCCGCTGCCGGGGTGGTCGTTTGGCGACGTGTGTTTCCCGCTTTGGGGACGGCGCCTGCTTGTGTCTGGTCCGGCGGGTGAATTCGCGAGTCGCGTCGGTCACGTCGGTCGGTCGCCGGCTTCTGACCTTGAACTGCGGCGGGTGTTGTCTCTTGCAGGAGGAGTTTGACCTCTGCCGGTGCCAGTGACGTCGTGGGCTGGTGTTGCGTCAGCACGGGCCGAGTGCGCTGTTGAAATCCATGGCTAATGTGCTCCAGCGGTGTCATTTGATCGGCCTGTGTCGGTGGGCGGTGACCGGGCGGTGACCGGGCGGTGCGCAGCTGCTGCTGTGTGGCATCTGACCTCGTCCTGGTCCTGGACCTGGTCTGCGACATGCCTGAGTGGTGCTGCCACCGGCCCCGTCCCAGTTAGTGACAATGGCCCGACTGTCCAGTCGCTGGCGTGACGAAGCACGGTTATAATTAGTTGTATCAATGAATCAGCTCTGGCCATGTATGACCCAGCACGTCCAAGGCTGACCACCTGAGGACCGTGACCTGACCTGGTCCGCCCTGACCTGCCGCGTCTTGTACTGACCACTTGTAAACTGCGACCTTATCTCACCCCGCTCGCTCTGACATGACTGCCCGCCCTGAGCTGACCTCGGTGTCTCCACAGAGCAGCACGTGACCTGACCTGTGTGTCTGACCTGATTTGCGTGTTTTTCGCCCTGACCTGACGTGTCCTGCCGTGACCTGACGTGACCTGACGTGATCTGACCTCGGTGTCTCCACAGAGCGGCACGTGGCGTTCGAACGCCTCTCACTCTCCGTACAGCACTATGAACAGCACGCTGGGCGGCCCCGGCTCCCCGGCGCACAACATGACCATGAGCAGCCTGGACAGTCTGGACTCGGGCCTGATCCACAGTCCGATCGTGCCGGCCGTGCAGGCCAAGCGGCTCATGGTGCACCCGCACACGCTGCTCGAGAGGGCACGCATGAACGTCGCGTGAGTGCCGGGCCGGGGATGGCGAGAGACCAGGGATGGCGCCAGGCCGGGGATGACGCCAGGCCGGGCTGGGGATGGCGCGAGGCCGGGCCGGGGATGGCGCGAGGCTGGGCTGGGGATGGCGCGAGGCCGGGCCGGGGATGGCGCCAGGCCGGGCTGGGGATGGCGCGAGGCCGGGCTGGGGATGGCGCGAGGCCGGGCTGGGGATGACGCCAGGCCGGGCCGGAGATGGCGCGAGGCCGGGCTGGGGATGGCGCGAGGCCGGGCCGGGGATGGCGCCAGGCCGGGGGTGGCGCGAGGCCGGGCCGGGGATGGCGTGAGTGACGGGCCGGGGATGGCGCCAGGCCGGGCCGGGGATGGCGCCAGGCCGGGCCGGGGATGGCGCCAGGCCGGGCCGGGGATGGCGCGAGGCCGGGCCGGGGATGGCGTGAGTGACGGGCCGGGGATGGCGCGAGGCCGGGCCGGGGATGGCGTGAGTGACGGGCCGGGGATGGCGCGAGGCCGGGCCGGGGATGGCGCCAGGCCGGGGGTGGCGCGAGGCCGAGCCGGGGATGACGCCAGGCTGGGCTGGGGATGGCGCGAGGCCGGGCTGGGGATGGCGCCAGGCCGGGCTGGGGATGGCGCGAGGCCGGGCCGGGGATGGCGTGAGTGACGGGCCGGGGATGGCGCCAGGCCGGGCCGGGGATGGCGCGAGGCCGGGGATGGCGTGAGTGACGGGCCGGGGATGGCGCCAGGCCGGGCCGGGGATGGCGTGAGTGACGGGCCGGGGATGGCGCCAGGCCGGGCCGGGGATGGCGCCAGGCCGGGCCGGGGATGGTGCGAGGCCGGGCCGGGGATGGCGTGAGTGACGGGCCGGGGATGGCGCGAGGCCAGACCGGGGATGGCGCCAGGCCGGGCACGGGATGGCGCGAGGTTGGGCTGGAGATGGCGCCAGGCTGGGCTGGGGATGGCGCCAGGCTGGGCTGGGGATGTCGCGAGGCCGGGCTGGGGATGGCGCGAGGCCGGGCTGGGGATGGCGCGAGGCCGGGCCGGGGATGGCGCGAGGCCGGGCTGGGGATGGCGCCAGGCCGGGCTGGGGATGGCGCCAGGCCGGGCTGGGGATGGCGCGAGGCTGGGTTGGGGATGGCGCGAGGCTGGGCTGGGGATGGCGCCAGGCCGGGCTGGGGATGGCGCGAGGCTGGGCTGGGGATGGCGCGAGGCTGGGCTGGGGATGGCGCCAGGCCGGGCTGGGGATGACGCCAGGCCGGGTCTGCTGAGTGGAGCAGGTGGGCAGAGGGACGGAGTATTGGCGTGGTCGTAGCGCAAGGGCAGGTGGGAGGGGATTGTAATTGTGTGGCAGTGTCATCATGTCTTGTTGATTTATTGTCGGACAATTAACAGTGTTTTAGCTAATTGTATTGTATTCGCATTGTGTATGTGGATGATGTATTTTTGTTTATACTTCCTTAGTGTCTAATGTCGACATCATGGTGACCAGCGTGATATTGTGAGCGGCTGTCGCCGATGGTGGGTTTCCCAGTGCCCAGCCTTCCCCGTCCTGCTGCGTCTCGCCCTCGGCCAGTACTGCGTCAGTCGGTCCCGACGGCCCGCGGCGCCGACTGGGGTCACGGTGTCCTGTGTGTTACGCCACTGGTGCCCGGCGCCCCCTCCCCCTCTCCCCCGGGAATAGTTGTCTGATCTGTCACGTGCGGTGGACGACCCCTGGCCTCGTGATCGAACCCCCGTGTACCGGCCTCCCAGATGGACAAGGGTGGGTTCGGTGAAATGTTTGCTGTTTGGAGTGTGTCGTTCGATCCTGCTCCCCGTGGGCGGGCATACCGGAGGGGTACGGGAAAACGAGCATGAACGCTTCTACAGTCCCAGTTGCTGTGGGAGTATTGAAGGGCCTAAACGTCTACCCTATCCTATTCGTGCACTGTTAACCTTAACGGCTCTATTGTCGTCCTGTATTCTGTATCTGGTCCTGCTTCTTCGAGTCACTGCTCAGCAAGCTGTCTCACCAGTTCAATCTCCGGCTGTATGAACCGTCATTCAACCCATCCGTAAAGTGGTCACGATCACCGTCACGACACTCACGATCGCCGTTACGACACTCACGATCACCGTCACGACGCTCACTATCACCGTCACGACACTCACGATCGCCGTCACGACACTCGCCATGAACCACTACTATCCCCCGTCGTCCGGCAGGTGGCTGGACTCGTCTCTGTCCGTAATGGAGCAGGGCATCCGCGAGTACGACACCCTGCTGCTGCGCTTCAAGTTCTACAGCTTCTACGACCTGGACCCCAAGTACGACGCCGTGCGCATCAACATGCTGTACGAGCAGGCCAAGTGGCAGATCCTGAACGAGGAGATCGACTGCACCGAGGAGGAGATGCTGCTCTTCGCCGGGCTCCAGGTATTACTCTTACTCTTATACAGGTATTACTCAGGTAGGACTACAGACAGGTATTACTCAGGTAGGACTACAGACAGGTATTACTCAGTCTTACTCTTATACAGGTATTACTCAGGTAGGACTACAGACAGGTATTACTCTTACTCTTATACAGGTATTACTTAGGTAGGACTACAGACAGGTATTACTCTTACTCTTATACAGGTATTACTCAGGTAGGACTACAGACAGGTATTACTCTTGCTCTTATACAGGTATTACTCAGGTAGGTATTACTCAGGTAGGACTACAGACAGGTATTACTCAGGTAGGACTACAGACAGGTATTACTCAGGTAGGACTACAGACAAGTATTACTCTTACTCTTATACAGGTATTACTTAGGTAGGACTACAGACAGGTACTAGGTAGGACTACAGTCCTACTTAGGTAGGACTACAGTCTTACTCTTATACAGGTATTACTCAGGTAGGACTACAGACAGGTATTACTCAGGTAGGACTACAGACAGGTATTACTCAGGTAGGACTACAGACAGGTATTACTCTTACTCTTATACAGGTATTACTTAGGTAGGACTACAGACAGGTATTAATCTTACTCTTATACAGGTATTACTCAGGTAGGACTACAGACAGGTATTACTCTTGCTCTTATACAGGTATTACTCAGGTAGGACTACAGACAGGTATTACGCAGGTAGGACTACAGTCAGGTATTACTCAGGTAGGACTACAGACAGGTATTACTCAGGTAGGACTACAGACAGGTATTACTCAGGTAGGACTACATACAGGTAGGACTACATACAGGTATTACTCAGGTAGGACTACAGACAGGTATTACTCAGGTAGGACTACAGACAGGTATTACTCAGGTAGGACTACAGACAGGTATTACTCAGGTAGGACTACAGTCAGGTATTACTCAGGTAGGACTACAGACAGCTATTACTCAGGAAGGACTACAGACAGGTATTACCCAGGTAGGACTACAGACAGGTATTACTCAGGTAGGACTACATACAGGTATTACTCAGGTAGGACTACAGACAGGTATTACCCAGGTAGGACTACATACAGGTATTACTCAGGTAGGACTACAGACAGGTATTACTCAGGTAGGACTACAGACAGGTATTACTCAGGTAGGACTACAGACAGGTATTACTCAGGTAGGACTACAGACAGGTATTACTCAGGTAGGACTACAGACAGGTATTACTCAGGTAGGACTACAGACAGGTATTACTCAGGTAGGACTACAGACAGGTATTACTCAGTTAGGACTACAGACAGGTATTACTCAGGTAGGACTACAGACAGGTATTACTCAGTTAGGACTACAGACAGGTATTACTCAGTTAGGACTACAGACAGGTATTACTCAGGTAGGACTACAGACAGGTATTACTCAGGTAGGACTACAGACAGGTATTACTCAGGTAGGACTACAGACAGGTATTACTCAGGTAAGACTACAGACAGGTATTACTCAGGTAGGACTACAGCCAGGTATTACTCAGGTAGGACTACAGACAGGTATTACTCAGGTAGGACTACAGCCAGGTATTACTCAGGTAGGACTACATACAGGTATTACTCAGGTAGGACTACAGACAGGTATTACTCAGGTAGGACTACAGACAGGTATTACTCAGGTAGGACTACAGACAGGTATTACTCAGGTAGGACTACAGACAGGTATTACTCAGGTAGGACTACAGACAGGTATTACTCAGGTAGGACTACATACAGGTATTACTCAGGTAGGACTACAGCCAGGTATTACTCAGGTAGGACTACAGACAGGTATTACTCAGTTAGGACTACAGACAGGTATTAATCAGGTAGGACTACAGACAGGTATTACTCAGTTAGGACTACAGACAGGTATTACTCAGTTAGGACTACAGACAGGTATTACTCAGGTAGGACTACAGACAGGTATTACTCAGGTAGGACTACATACAGGTATTACTCAGGTAGGACTACATACAGGTATTACTCAGGTAGGACTACAGACAGGTATTACTCAGGTAGGACTACAGACAGGTATTACTCAGGTAGGACTACAGACAGGTATTACTCAGGTAGGACTACAGTCAGGTATTACTCAGGTAGGACTACAGACAGGTATTACGCAGGTAGGACTACAGATAGGTATTACTCAGGTAGGACTACAGACAGGTATCACTCGGGTAGGACTACAGACAGGTATTACTCAGGTAGGACTACAGACAGGTATTACTCAGGTAAGACCTGTCTGTAGCCAGGTATTACTCAGGTAGGACTACAGACAGGTATTACTCAGGTAGGACTACAGACAGGTATTACTCAGGTAGGACTACAGACAGGTATTACTCAGGTAGGACTACAGACAGGTATTACTCAGGTAGGACTACAGACAGGTATTACTCAGGTAGGACTACAGATAGGTATCACTCTTACTAGTGTGAGGGGGAGATGATGAGGCAGGGATCAGGTGCAGGAGAATGTGTGTGTGTGGGGACGTGGGTATGTGTGGGTGTGCGTGGGTGGGTGTGCGTGTGTGTGTGTGTGTGTGTTAACGCTGTTGGTGTGCCCTATGCGTCTCCAGGAAGTGGATGTCGCGACTAGTCGTTCTCCATCCACCCCTAGCTATTGACTCTCTTCATCTGACCGCCCCCGGCTTCCTGTCTCCAGCTGCAGGTGAACCTGCAGAGCAGTCAGCCGCAGCCGGAGCTGAACGACTCCACTCTGGGCGCCGACGACATCGACTCGGCGCTCAACGACCTCCAGGTCAAGCTGGAGGGCTCCCACGTCAACGGCAACGGCGACATCACACAGATCCCAGAGCTCGCAGACTACCTGAGGTTCTTCAGGTGAGGAATATTTAACAACTTCAAAGAAGTTATTGACGAACTGTGGCTTTTCGGGAAGAGTATAAAAAGCGATTCACATAGCTTTCAGCCCGATATTCTTCAGACATGATGTATTGCGCAGTTCCAAGTGATGTCAGGCTATCTGGAAATCGCTTGCACTATCGTTTTGCACAGGCCCCAATGCCTTCATTTTATCCCGGGTGCATCATGTAGCAGACGTGTTACATCCCATCCGCAGTCAAATCCCCAGCCTTGTCTCACGACTGCAAACTGGCTGTCGATGGTGTTGCCAGTACAATACATTGCTGAGTTCATGCACCCTTCTGCTCCAACTGTGTATTCATATTTGGAAACAGACCTATTGGGTAGTTTCAAGTGTATAAATGTACCTCCTTACGTCCTGTGGCTGCACAGCCCGAGTCTTTCTTTCGTCGCCGGGCCTGGTTTTCCTCAGCTGTACCGTTACCAGTGTACATGTAATCCCCGGTCCTTTTGTGTTGCTGAGCCTCTCTAACCAAAGCACGTAGGCTCGTGCCTTTCTTCACACCACGACGAAGTGTGATCCGTTACCCAGCAGTTTCGTTTCCGTTGCAGGCCGAAGAAGTTCACGCTGAAGGGCTACAAGCGTTACTGGTTCGTGTGTAAGGACCTGATGCTGTACCTGTACAAGGCGCGGGACGACGTCGGCCAGGAGCCTGCCTTCAGGGTCAGTTCCTAGTCATCGCCGTCCAAACGTGCATTGGACGGAGATCAAGGGTTGTGGCCATCAAGGATTAGTTGAGAAATGGCATGGATTTCCTGGCCTGGAGTCGAGAGGTGTTGTATTAGTTGTCCCTAGAGAGTCGAGCGACTGGCTTCCGACCGTGAGGACGGGGCAGGCCCATGTTGACATAGGGTTACCAGATGGCGATGACGCGGTGTTACCAGATGGCTCGGACTCTTTCGACGTGTTGTTGACGGGTGCAGCAATGCAGCATCCTTGTGTGCAATGTAATGTCGTCTGGCATTGCCTCGTGCTGTTTGTAATCAGGCCGATACATTCATTGTGCCACCCGTGCCGTATCGGAGCTGCACGGCGTTTGCTTTTCAGATGCGGTGTCGTGTGTTTGCATATTATGTGAAGAGCGAGCTCCTCGCCATCTGTGTCGCTGAGTGTGGTGCATTGTGATACGCCCTTGAACTCTGTTACTGAGGCGGTGCCATTCCAGAGTTCGGCATTCGACGAATGCTAAATACTTGCTCAAATTATGCACACCGTCTTTGACTAGAAATGCGGTTAGACTGTGTCTAGGAAAAACCATTTTACGAATGCTGATTGAGATTTGGTCGTCAACACTGAGAGCTATGTCGCAACAGGGAACCATCTCTTCCCTAACACTGCACGAGGACAATACGTCCGTTGGCCTGTGACATCAGTGCCAGTCTGACCTGTGTATGACCTGGCCGCCCCGTTCTGTGACCTCAGGTGAACCTGAAGGGCTGCGAGGTCACCCCGGACGTGGTGATCGCCAGCAATAAGTTCGGCATCAAGTTGGAGGTGCCGTCGCCCGAGGGCATGTCCGACATGGTCATCCGGTGTGATTCGGTGCGTCTTCAAACTGAGGGGAATGAGAGCGAACACATAGGGATATTGTCTCAGCACAGGACTTGGAAAAGTGTAGGGTTGGGTATTGTAATGCTCGTGGTATGTACGAAACAAAGTGTGTTTGATCGTGTTTCGTAAACCCTCCGTGTTAGCTGTATTGCAGTAAATATGTTGATTCGGAGAAAACACGATTGTTGTATGTTGAACCATGCTGTAGGATTTTGACGCGCTCACATACAGAGCTTAGCTTAGACATCACAGCTTTCAATGATCACCCTTACCTTCAACGTCACCGTACTCCTTACCACCATCATCAGCGGCCTGGCTCCGGCAGTTTCCGACCAATCTGTTACGTGGAGAGCAGGAAACACCGGAATCTTCGCGACAGTTGGCTCGATTTATTTGTTACCGTTGGACGCGTTGTGTTTGGATTGCCAGGCTGCAGCTGGCTCTGCTTAATCTTAAGACGGCGCCGAGTGCTGTTTCTGTCGCATGAGCAGTGACTGATTGATGGCTCATTTGATGCGGCATGGCTGGAGCTGATAAATGGCGGGGCGTCAGAGCTACTTGTAAAGCGTGCTGTTGTTGGAAGACGGATTGTAGTGCGGTGTGTAGTGGGTGGATGAATGGTTTTAGTCGTGATTTGGGATGAAGTCGTTTTTCAGCTGTCTGGTGTCATTATGCTAATGAGATTAGAGGAGGGCAAGGCGCGTCTGGCTGGCAAGATCGGGATCTTGCTGATAAAGACACCAATGTGTTATGTGTGACGCACCTAAGATGGCACCTGGGTTATTGACCATGCTGGTAAAACCTGTCCAGCTGGCATGGGGCTAACTTTCCAGGCTTTACTTCCCTTTCTAAGACTCCTCTTTTGTTTCCCTCCGAGAACAAACGTCATTGTCCCTGTCCCCTCAGGACCAGTCTCTTCCCTCCTCTCACTCCCCTCATGATCAGTCTTTTCCCACCTCTCACTCCCCTCAGGATCAGTCTCTTCCCTCCTCTCACTCGCCTCAGGATCAGTCTCTTCCCTCCTCTCACTCCCCTCAGGATCAGTCTCTTCCCTCCTCTCACTCCCCTCAGGATCAGTCTATTCCCTCCTCTCACTCCCCTCAGGATCAGTCTCTTCCCTCCTCTCACTCCCCTCAGGATCAGTCTCTTCCCTCCTCTCACTCCCCTCAGGATCAGTCTCTTCCCTCCTCCCACTCCCCTCAGGATCAGTCTTCCCTACTCTCACTCCCCTCAGGATCAGTCCCTTCCCTCCTCCCACTCCCCTCAGGACCAGTCTCTTCCCTCTTCTCACTCTCCTCAGGATCAGTCCCTTCCCTCCCCTCAGGATTAGTCCCTCGCCACTCCCAATCACTCCTGTCAGCACCAGCTCCTCACCGCTGTCCTCTGCCCCTCAGGATTAGTCCCTCGCCACTCCCAATCACTCCTGTCAGCACCAGCTCCTCACCGCTGCCCTCTGCCCCTCAGGATTAGTCCCTCGTCACTCCCAATCACTCCTGTCAGCACCAGCGCCTCACCGCTGCCCTCGGCCCCTCAGGATTAGTCCCTCGCCACTCCCAATCACTCCTGTCAGCACCAGCGCCTCACCGCTGCCCTCGGCCCCTCAGGATTAGTCCCTCGCCACTCCCAATCACTCCTGTCAGCACCAGCGCCTCACCGCTGCCCTCGGCCCCTCAGGATTAGTCCCTCGCCACTCCCAATCACTCCTGTCAGCACCAGCTCCTCACCGCCGCTCTCGGCCCCTCAGGAGCAGCAGTATGCTCGCTGGATGGCAGCCTGCCGACTGGGCGCCAAGGGCAAGACGATGGCGGACGCCTCGTACGAGCAGGAGGTGAGCAGTATCGCCGGCTTCCTCAAACTGCAGCGGCCGGTGCAGACGCCCGTCATCAACCCACAGAGCCTCGAGATCAGCCCCGAGGACTACGTGCCGCCGCGCTTCATCAAGAAACTCAAGAGCAAGGTGAGGGCAGAGTGGGGAGAGGTGGGCAGAGTGGGGGAGAGCGAACGTGAAGGATGGAGCGGGAGAGCGCGAGAGTGAGGAGTAGAGCTGCGGGAATGGGGAGGATGGATGTTGTGAAAGAGTAGTGGTTGTTGCTGGGCAAGTCCCCGTGAGATGTGTTGGTGGGTGGATGGAACCGGTGATGGATGCGGTGCCTGTAAGAGGGCGGCGATGAATGATGATGGTGTGTGGGAGAATGTAGTTAATGTACGGGATGTGGTCTGTGTTCGTTGGCAAATGTTGGGCATCGGTCCAAACTCGCTTGGGATTCCTAGGTGTCTTTCTCCTGCCCTGGTTTCCTACTGTTCTGTCTTGGTATGTTTTGCCTTGGTATGTTTTGCACGCGTTCGTGGTTCTCTTTTAGTCAGTTCCTATGCATCTAGCGCGTATGCGCGTTTCTGTCTTTCTATTGCAGTATGTTTTGCCGTGGCACATACGTGGTTCTATCCTGTTCTATATATACGTAATTTGGCCGCATATGTAGCTCTTTCCTGTTCACTTCGGCTTTTTGCACGTATATATATATATATATATATATATATATATATATATATATATATATATATATATATATATATATATATATATATATATATATATATATGTATTTATCATGCTCTTATTTGTTCGTTTTTCGTACTCTGATTTGTCTGCCCTGTTTAGGTATTTTTGCTGGCACATTATATTGTCTCCTGTTCTATCCGTCCTTTGTGTTCGGCCAGCGTACAGACAGTACGCTGACAGACAGTACGTACAGACGTAACAGACGCGGCTCACACATGCTGTCCCCACAGGGAGGCTCCTGTCAAGGGTGTCGACAGCAGGCGTCGGTAAAACTGGGATTGTTTGGCTTGGAATCAGCTGACGCATCCTGGGGCATGTCCAGTTCTGACAATCTTTGCCTGATGGCATGCAGTCCCATAAGTTAAACTGTATTTAATCACCATAATGGAGCATTTTTATGAGGCATCGAAACTCTGGACATGCTCTGGATCCGTTGACTGGTTTGCGTGTGTGTTTGTGCGTGTTTGTGTGTTGAGTTAGCAGAGGCTAAGCACCCACAACATGCTTGACCGGACGCGTGGCTGATACCCCTACTGTTGTCATGGCAACAGTGACTCCCAGACCGACTTTGCCTTTTTGGCGTGTTCCATTTTACCCGTGACGTGCGTGGTTTGGAGTGTGAAGTCCCTATATCTCTGTTGTGACGTTTTCAGCAAACCCTCAACGGCAGCGCACAGTGAGATAGACATAGTTTAGGAATTCGTGAATAGTCGGTGTGACGCATTCCTGTTTAGTGCTTAGTGCTTGTGAAATCCGCTGGAGACCAGTTTCGGTAAGCCTGAATTGTCTATCCGCCTATTCTGTTCTAATTGGCAAAATCGGCTTAGCCGCGCCGTGCTTGCTGCTCCCCTGATCGAAATCACCCCCAGTGACCGGTATTACTGTCACTGAATGTGATTACCTGGCTCTATCAACGTGTGCTCTGTGTCCTGTCCGGACAGAATGTTATTAGTCACTAGGCGGGATCGACTATGTTCGATTCCAGGCTTCTCCGTACGATTGACACATCCGGGGTTTTTTTCGCGAACAACCCCGCCTCACATACAAAGCTGCACTGCCATATCCGCAGGCTGTGAGCTGACCTTTCTACCCCAAACCTCAACCCCCGCCCGGCTCCCCGCAGTTGCACCAGCGGATTGTGGAGGCGCACACAAACGTCTCGAACTGGAACCTGATGGAGTCCAAGATGAACTACATTAAATCGTGGAAGGCGCTGCCGGAGTTCGGCGTCACCTACTTCGTGGTGAAGTTCCTCAAGGCCAAACGGGAGGAGCTGCTCGGCATCGCCTTCAACCGGTTGATGCGTATGGACCTGGGTGGCGGGCACCTCAAGACCTGGCGCTACAACACCATGAAGGTAAGGCTGGGGACTCAAGAGCGGGTTGACGCGAAGTACCGTCATTGTATTACTTCAGTACATTTGCATCACGTATCAATCATGTATCGTTATGTGGATGTCCTGGTTTAAAGTAAACATATTTACAGCGAGAACTTCGCACTACGTTACAGCCAGGCATTGTGAGCAATGAGCATTGAGCAAGTCTGCTGTTCACCACTAATCTGTATCATGTGTAACCACTGGGTAATAGGGACTGAGAAAGTCCGTCACTGTATCATGGTAACCGCTGAGTAATAGGGACTGAGAAAGTCCGTCACTGTAGCATGTGTAACCACTGGGTAATAGGGACTGAGAAAGTCCGTCACTGTATCATGGTAACCGCTGGGTAATAGGGACTGAAAAAGTCCGTCACTGTATCATGTGTAACCACTGGGTAATATGGACTGAGAAAGTCCGTCACTGTATCATGTGTAACCACTGGGTAATAGGGACTGAGAAAGTCCGTCACTGTATCATGTGTAACCACTGGGTAATAGGGACTGAGAAAGTCCGTCACTGTATCATGTGTAACCACTGGGTAATAGGGACTGAGAAAGTCCGTCACTGTATCATGTGTAACCACTGGGTAATATGGACTGAGAAAGTCCGTCACTATATCATGTGTAACCACTGGGTAATAGGGACTGAGAAAGTCCGTCACTGTACCGTGTGTAACCACTGGGTAATAGGGACTGAGAAAGTCCGTCACTATATCATGTGTAACCACTGGGTAATAGGGACTGAGAAAGTCAGTCACTGTATCATGTGTAACCACTGGGTAATAGGGACTGAGAAAGTCCGTCACTGTATCATGTGTAACCACTGGGTAATATGGACTGAGAAAGTCAGTCACTGTATCATGTTAAACCACTGGGTAATAGGGACTGAGAAAGTCCGTCACTGTATCATGTGTAACCACTGGGTAATAGGGACTGAGAAAGTCCGTCACTGTATCATGTGTAACCACTGGGTAATATGGACTGAGAAAGTCCGTCACTGTATCATGTTAAACCACTGGGTAATAGGGACTGAAAAGTCCGTCATTGGCCACTCGATCCTTCCCGTGTGTGACTTCTATCATCTCCGCCGGCAGGCGTGGAACGTCAACTGGGAAGTGCGCCACATGATGGTCCAGTTCGACGAGGAGAGCGTCGTCTTCGAGTGCCTCTCGTCCGACTGCAAGGTGGTGCATGAGTTCATCGGCGGCTACATCTTCCTCCAGATGCGCTCCAAGGACTCGAGCCAGACGCTCGACCACGAGCTCTTCCACAAGCTCACCGGCGGCTGGCGGTAGGCGGCGCGCGCCGCTGGACTCGGAGCTGAACTGACGGTCGCCAGCGAACGCACGCTGAACGAAGCGTTGCTGGACGCTCGGCAGCGGTGCGAGCACTGCATTTGTGGCCGGCGCAGTAGCGCGGACGGACGCTTGGCCGCGAACACACGCTCTATGTATATGTCGTTATTGCACGCGACTGCGCAGTCGCTCCGTGCGTTGTTGAAATTTTAATCTATACTATGACTGGTGCGCGTGCGAATCGGGTGCGGTACCGCGCGGTGCCAGCTGGTTGTCGATGTGGGGTGAGGTGCGGTACCGCGCGGTGCCAGCTGGTTGTCGATGTGGGGTGGGGTGCGCAAGAGTGGTGCGATGTGGTGCGGTGTGACCTTTTTTGACGCGGTGTGACGCGGTGTAACGCGGTGTAACGCGGTGTAACGCGGTGTAACTGACGGTTCGTGTTATGTTATGTGAAGCTGGAGGGGTTTGCGCGAGTGTGGTGTGATGAGAACTGAGAGTGAATCTGTGCTTCCCCGAGCGGCGGTGCGTGTGGCGCGGTGGCCTCTGCGCTCGCCCGCCCCCCGCGAGTGGCAGTGCCTTGCTGGGCAGCGCCGCGACGGCCGGACTCGTGCCGCGCTGAGAAAGAGGGGGACGCGCCCTCTGGCGGCGCCTGCACATCGTCTCCGTGATAACCGTGTGTAGCAGCGGCGCTTGAGTGTAGCTATCGGGCTAGTCAGTTGGACTGAGGCGGAACGTGTGGAACGTCGGGTCAGGCCCCGCAGCTGCTGAATGGAGGTTAAGCTTCTCCCAGACCCTCGGCAGCGACAGAGGAGTCTCGAGGTCCGGTGCCGCCACCAGCTGCCCCGGCCGACCTGTCCCCGCTTACCGAAACACAGCTAATAGAACCGTGTTGCAGCTTCACCCACGCCGGCCTTCTGAGCAACAGCGGCAACAGGGAGAATATGGCAGCAGCTGAGAGAGGAGTGGTAACTGCGTGTGCACGCATCCGGCTGTACGGAACGAACGGCATCCGACGCGATATGGGTCGCCATTACTGCATGTCACAGTATCTAACCGATCTAATCACCATGGCTGCCTGTTTTAATGCCTGTAGTGACGGTGGTTTGTGTGCGTGTGTGCGTGTGTGCGTGTGTGCGTTTGTTTGTGTCGGCTCCCTCTGCTACTGCTGCTGCTGCTGCTGCTGCTGCGGCCGGGGTCGCGTGGTCGTGTCACGGTGTGAATGTGAGTGGATGGTGCATACAGCTGTGTACCGCTCGTGTGCCGACGTTCTGTGCGGTCCGTGTCGCGGCCGCTGCCCGCCGTCCTGTGGCGCTCTCCCCTCGTCGTCTCGTGCCCGCGCGGCTCTCACCGGCAACTAACCGCATAGGCTGCGCTATTTTTGTAGATCTTTGACCCGGCAACGAATGCAAGTACAACTGGCGGCGTGTTGCGCTGTGTGCTCGCGGAGGAGTGTTGGCTGCCTGATGTTACTGACGACGGTGCCGCCTGAGTCGGCCGCCGGCCCTGGCTCGGAGCGACGCGGCTCGTGCACTGGTGCTTGCAGCCACTTCGGCGTAAAATGTAAATAAACTAGTCTTAACAATGCGTGAGTGTTGGCGATCATAATATCAGTGCCAATAATTATATTGTTATAGAGTAGAAACTGTCCGACCGAGGTGCGAGGATCCAGTAAAAGAGGGGTAATGATGTATGGTTTGGTTGCATCCAAATCATGTCATTAGATCAGTGAAGCATTTAGGAGTGGCATTTTCTAAAGTGCTTCAAAAGATTACATTTAACATTGTTTGTATCGGGTTGTAAGGACAGGAAGAAGACATTTATTGTGCCTGTCACGAAGAATTAGGAGTCTTGAATAAGAAATTATGTATCGTTAATTGGGAAAGAGAACAATACAAGGTAATACGCACAGAACATCTCGGCACGCCGAGGTTGCACTCGGTTTGAGCTTAGTAAAACACTGCAGTAAGTAGCAGATTTTAGCTGCATTTTAACAACCTTTCTTCCTGTCTATGCTGCGCAATAATTGAAACATTATTTTGTTTACTGATGAGTAACCATTGAGAATGTCTTGGAAGACGCCTATCTCAGATAGATCCGGGAATGTTTCGTTTCGTTTGTGAGTTTGTCAGTAGCATGTTCGTTCACGTCTTATTTCCTGTACATTTTCACAATAAGTACGCTATTTTGCCTGTGATACTGCATACATACTTATGATGAATTGTGTATTGCTAGTATTCACTGAAAAGGAAGCTTCTTTGGGTCTTCAGCTGAGCTGTCATATGTTAGGCCTAGTGACAAACAGTATGCGAATTTCACAGTGGTAACGTATCTGTTACATTTGCTAGTCTGTCATTCTTTTGCATAATTAACTAACAGATAAATATAGGAATTGTAGGTGAATGTAAGATGTTCACCAAGTTGAAAAAGTGAACATGTTTTATCATAAACCATGAAACACATGATCATGTAGTGTTCTGTTATTAGGTTAATATTTTGGTGTATATTATTATACAAATCAATTTGGTAGTACTGGCCATTGACCCACCATTAGTTATTAGTTAATCCCTATAATATGCCTACCAATCAATAAAAAATATAACATTTAGTAACCATAGATGTCTTCAAGACATTTTGCATTATAACTAATTATTACTTCAACAATTAATATCCCACTGCTTCCGTTGCCTTGCCCATCACCATACTTTGTTTACACACCAGCTGGCAATGACTGACCTTGATAAGACAAGTATAGACAGCGTTCACAGCAGCCCAGCTATGACGTCACAGAACTTATTTACGATGTAGGGTTAGGTTTTGTCTACAAGAGGGTCTGTCCAGGGGGTGACAGCCCCCCCCCCCCCCCCCCCACACCCCCTGGTAGGGCTGCAGCGCGGTGAGTGAATGCGAGCAGAGGGTTTTAAACGTGGGTCCCTGTGACTATAATTTATTTCACGTTGTGAGGCATATCTGTTAAACGTACGGCTATTACATGCTAAAGTCAAACATTTGCTGGACTTGGGTAGTGGGACAACACACATACATGCCATACATGATACAGAACACAAACACACACACACACTGCATCACAGTGGAAACTTTGCACTGAAGTGCCTGCTAGGGCTCACGTCGCTCCAGGAGATAACTTCTGAGGGCGGGTTTGAAACCGGCGTGACTCAGACCACGCAGTGCTGGCGGCAACTCATTATAGTCTGATACCGCTGAGTACAAAAAGAGGTGCCTCCCAGACTCTGACCTGATTTGCTGATTTGGTAATTGCTGTAAAGATTAGGTCAGGTTCAATTATGTGTCTGCTTTGTTCCAATGATGGCATGGGCGATCCTTATTTTTCCAAGTAAACTCACAGGATTACTTCATCTGCATAGATATGTCAATGCTTATGGTGGGTGAACACTGAACATGTGACCATCCAGAAATATTTGTGTTCCAATATTCTTAGGTAAGATACATTCTTAATAACATAACAGGCACATAATAGTGTCTTAAAAGATGTGTAGTGACCAAATAGTTTTGTAGAATCTAAATGCTGTGAGATTATGGCCAGCATGGCCATCAATTTCAGTATGAAGACATTAAGGAAGGGGCCAATGATTTGATTCATCTTCCATTCCAGCTTGCAGGTTTTGATAAGTCAAATGACATGAAGGATCCAAACCAATCTTGTCAATCTCTTCATAATGTGAAAATGTTGTGAAATGTACGCCGCTTGTGGTGCACAATATGAAGTAATTGCTGCCAAACACCATTATGACATTTGTTGCTCGCAAACAATGCTCAATTTAATAAAAGATTAAGTTTTAATATTTGGGTTGATCGACGTCATATTGAGCTTTAGAGAGCTACACAGAAATCCTTTACGCTGCCAAAGTATGGGCACAATTATTTGGAGACAATTCTGGCGCTTTGAATTTAAAACAAACCAACTACCAAACAATTGAAACGTAGCAAATATCTCCAAGGTTCACCGTAAAACAAGTCAACTATCATTACCAGTTGGATAAAGAGAGATAATGCTGTCGGTTTAGAGGCCATATTCAAATACACATGGGCCTTATTTTTTACAGATGTCAAAATAAAACTCTAATATCTTTTTGATTAGATCAATGTGGTTGTTTTAACTGCTACCATACTTAATTTAAATGCCAAGCCATCAAAATGGCTGTCTCAACTCAAATATAATGTTAAGGTGGAATAGGCCCTTTAACTACTGTAACATCAGACATGCTGTAGTACCAGGCTTGTATTTATTGATGTATTTAAGTGATCAACTGGGTCCTCCCCCCCCCCCCCCCCCAACAGGTGAAGTCAGAAAGACATTTCATGTTCAAGACTTTTCATGTTATTGGTAGTGTGTTAGTGCTTTAGGGTGTATTTATACGCCACCATTAGCATGAAATGGCCATGTTTTGGAGTGGTCAGGAGTTAGGGTAGTTGACCCTATCACCAAAGGTGATGGATATATTTGTCATACTTTGTAATAGCCTAAAAAATAATGGTATTCTTCAGATGTGTGTTTATAGTCCACTACTTATAGTCCAGTGTTATATAAATATAAAAATTGCATTGTTCAAACTACTTTTTGTGTGTGTGTTACATTGGGAATCCAATGTTTGAAAAGTTAGCAGCAATCAGCAACATAACATAACGGGTGGTCACTCGAAATCCGGACATTTCAAAATGATCCTTCTGCAATACTATTGATAGGAAAATAATGTTGATACCAATGTGAAGCTGCTTATAAATACTATCCATGTGCCAGACATTATTTAGATAAGTCTAGTTGCATGGCTATCATTGCACAAAATGGAGAACATGTCAGGGGAAAAATTGTGCAAGCTGATCAACGAATTTATTAAAAGGAACCCAGGAAAGGCTAAATCATTCATAAGGAATAATTTTATGTTGATGGGAGTAGCAAAAAGCACTATTTATGATGTAATCAAACTGTGGAAGAAGGAAAGGCTATAACACACATGGGACAGGGCAAGGGCCTAGGTGGCTGTGAAATGACAGAAGCAAAGAGGAGGAAAGTAATCAAGGCCGTCGGAAGACAAAGTGGGGGGTCAGCCAACGTTCTCTGGCCAGAACATTTGGTTGCAGCAAAATTCTGATCCAGAAAGTGCTCCAAGAAGCTGGTGTCACGTACCGAAAAAGACAAAGCTCCTCAAGTGATAACAAAACAGGAAAAAGCCCAGAAAACAATAATCTGCCGTCTCTCACACGGTCTAATGTACGCGAAGAGCACGGTGCAAATTGTCATAGACGATGAGTCCTATTTCACTTACTCGGGGACTGCAATGCCAGGAAACATTGGCGTCTACGCTTGACCTGACGGTGATGTAAGATGTCAAATTCAAACCTAAAAGCAAGTTTCCGAAGCGGGTAATAGTATGGCTCGCTATATGCCCCAGGGGGTATGTCAAAGCCGGTTTTTCAGAGGCAAATGGCGACAGTGGACGGTAAGTTTTTACCGAGAAACGGTCATCAAGCGTGAGCTAGTGCCGTTTTTGGCGGTGAAGTACCCAGACAAAGGATATGTTTGGGGGCCGGACCTCGCCACAGCCCACTACGCCCGCGCGATCGTCCAACTCCTTGAAGACGCTGGCATACCGTTTATCCGCAAGTAGGACAACCCGCTCAACGTCCCCCAAACGAGGCCTATAGAAGACATGTGGGGGAGGATAAAGCAACAAGTGTATCAAGGAGGCTGGGCAGCCACAACCGAAGGCCAGCTGATCCACCGGATACGTTCTGTCATCAAATCTTTTTACTCAGAGGTCCCGCGGAAAATGATGCAGCACCTCCCTCCATAGTGGCCAAATTCAGAGAGTTAGGGGGGGATGAGACAATTATGTCATGTTACCAGATGTGATATCATGGAATGGGTCATGGGAGGTGTCCAGCACAAAAACATGAAAATTCTTACCTCATTTGCATGTTTTTTTAGACCCAGAGACCTCCTTCGTCCTATCATTTTTGATCAAACAAACAATTTTGTCATCCTCCATTCCCCCTAAATCTCTTAATTTAGCCACCAACAGAAGATTGGTCCCTCCAACTCCCTCAGCGTGTGCACCATGCTGATCGAATGGGCGCTCTGTCAGCTGTGCACTAACGGTCTGTGATGCTCCACGGTGCAGGCATTCAAATGATATATTCTGCTCTCTGATATCACGACCATGCAGGGAAATCCAGTCATTTCAGCTTCGTCCGGATTTCAAGTGACCACCCGACGTTAGCTCTAGAGAGATAACGATAGTGATGTGGACCAGTCTGATGAAACATCTGATTCTGAAATGATCATTCCATATAGATTTACACTAATAGTTTGTTGAGTTTCACTGAATACCATACTGAGATTGAGTAGAGTTAATTCAGTTTACAATTGAAAACATTAATTTTTAAAAAAACGTTCAAATATATTGCTTGGATAGGTTTCTGGGGTCAGAGACTCAGAGCCTTTCGCTAAACAAATATGTTGTGGACCCTGACCTTTACCATCTAATCATGCAATTCCTATTAACTTGCAGAATTCAGACTCATCAAGAGTTAATATGTTGTGCTGCATTGGTACAGCCCTTCTGACTTGCTAACCTGAGCTCAATCCCACCTGATAACTCAAACATCCTGCTTTGCCAAAGAGGGAAGGAGCAGGGTGAGCTAGGGGGACATATATAAGTAATAAACGGTATGGATGTTGTGGAAGGAATGCTGCAGAACCATGTCTTGAATCATTTGGAGAAATATTGTGTGCACATTGCACAGTACACCTATCTGAAAGCTACTGCAAATAGTTTATCTCGATTCCTGCTCACAAAAATGTTTTATAGTTAAATTAATTAAATCCAAACTTTTTGCATAGATAGGTTTTAGGGATACAAACCTTTTGATATGCAGAGCTTGCACTTGCTCATGCAATTCCAATTCACTGTAAGACATATTAGTGGTGAACCTAACCCCCAGGTAACCCAGTCCCTGGTGTATTTTGTGGCCCACTGTCACCAATTGTGGGTCCTTCTGGTTAGTGACGCTACCGCCTGCCGCGTCGTTAGTGTCTTTCTGGTTAGTGACGCTGCCGCCTGCCGCGTCGTTAGTGTCTTTCTGGTTAGTGACGCTACCGCCTGCCGCGTCGTTAGTGTCTTTCTGGTTAGTGACGCTACCGCCTGCCGCGTCGTTAGTGTCTTTCTGGTTAGTGACGCTACCGCCTGCCGCGTCGTTAGTGTCTTTCTGGTTAGTGACGCTGCCGCCTGCCGCGTCGTTAGTGTCTTTCTGGTTAGTGACGCTACCGCCTGCCGCGTCGTTAGTGTCTTTCTGGTTAGTGACGCTACCGCCTGCCGCGTCGTTAGTGTCTTTCTGGTTAGTGACGCTACCGCCTGCCGCGTCGTTAGTGTCTTTCTGGTTAGTGACGCTGCCGCCTGCCGCGTCGTTAGTGTCTTTCTGGTTAGTGACGCTGCCGCCTGCCGCGTCGTTAGTGTCTTTCTGGTTAGTGACGCTACCGCCTGCCGCGTCGTTAGTGTCTTTCTGGTTAGTGACGCTGCCGCCTGCCGCGTCGTTAGTGTCTTTCTGGTTAGTGACGCTGCCGCCTGCCGCGTCGTTAGTGTCTTTCTGGTTAGTGAGAACAGCGGCCACCGACCACTGAAGGCATACAAACTCACTTAGCCAGAGCTAATGTGTCAAACTCTACCAGCTGAATTAGAGCTTTACTGATTATCCCTGGTCTGTGTTCTGTGTTTGGTCTGCGCTTTCAGACCCTATGCCCCCATCTCCTGTTATTCCAGGACGCGTATGGAATGTCTGCAGTAGATTTCAGACCCTATGCCCCCCTCTCCTGTGTTATTCCAGGACGCGTATGGAATGTCTGCAGTAGATTTCAGACCCTATGCCCCCCCTGCTCCTGTGTTATTCCAGGACGCGTATGGAATGTCTGCAGTAGATTTCAGACCCTATGCCCCCATCTCCTGTGTTATTCCAGGACGCGTATGGAATGTCTGCAGTAGATTTCAGACCCTATGCCCCCCTCTCCTGTGTTATTCCAGGACGCGTATGGAATGTCTGCAGTAGATTTCAGACCCTATGCCCCCCCTCTCCTGTGTTATTCCAGGACGCGTATGGAATGTCTGCAGTAGATTTCAGACCCTATGCCCCCATCTCCTGTTATTCCAGGACGCGTATGGAATGTCTGCAGTAGATTTCAGACCCTATGCCCCCATCTCCTGTGTTATTCCAGGACGCGTATGGAATGTCTGCAGTAGATTTCAGACCCTATGCCCCCCTCTCCTGTGTTATTCCAGGACGCGTATGGAATGTCTGCAGTAGATTTCAGACCCTATGCCCCATCTCCTGTGTTATTCCAGGACGCGTATGGAATGTCTGCAGTAGATTTCAGACCCTATGCCCCCCTCTCCTGTGTTATTCCAGGACGCGTATGGAATGTCTGCAGTAGATTTCAGACCCTATGCCCCCCTGCTCCTGTGTTATTCCAGGACGCGTATGGAATGTCTGCAGTAGATTTCAGACCCTATGCCCCCCTCTCCTGTGTTATTCCAGGACGCGTATGGAATGTCTGCAGTAGATTTCAGACCCTATGCCCCCCTCTCCTGTGTTATTCCAGGACGCGTATGGAATGTCTGCAGTAGATTTCAGACCCTATGCCCCCATCTCCTGTGTTATTCCAGGACGCGTATGGAATGTCTGCAGTAGATGTCTAGCGGCCTAGGAGATTTCTGTCGGATGACGTTTCCGAGCTGTCTGGGGTACCAGCAGGACCTGTCCGACGACATCTCCGTGCCGGGCGGCATGGCGCGAGAGCCCGTCATACTCAATGTCTATGATATGGTGAGCAGAATGTAGCCACATGCATGCCTTACGGCGTGATGTTGCAATGGCAGTGTTGAATACGTTTCTGCTGATTTGTTTAAGGGTAGCATGTGAACACTCTTATTGCACTGATGTATGAATTGGCCATGCATACGTTTCAGCTTCTTTGGCCACTTGTATGTGGACTTGCAGATTGGCTGATGTGTTCTGACTGTACAGCTGTATGGTTTCTAACCTCAACACTAATGTTGTTCTATTTCAGTACTGGATAAACGAGTACACTTCGACCATCGGGTTCGGTGTCTTTCACTCGGGTCTGGAGATCTACGGTTTCGGTGGGTGCCAGCTGAGGATGCGGCGATGCCAGGATACTAACTTCATGGCTGTCACATTTTATTGTATGTGCTCTGCCGGCATGGGTTTGTCACATAGGAGGTGCTTTCAATGTGGTATCCAGTCAGGACGTGCTAGACGTACTGGTTAGCTTATGTGTCGCCGTTAAAAGCATCCTTAAGCATCTTAGGCATCCTTTGATTGAATTGCATTCGTCAGCACGCATCCACGAACTATTATAATAGGTTATCCTCAACCCCTTCATGGGTACTGCCAAGTGATTGTTGTCAGCTGGCAGTTGCATTGCGTTAATGAGAATTCTGACACCATTAACTTTCATGTATTTGACAGCGCCTTGTGACCTCAGCTTTCAGTGCCGCTGTGTTTATGTCAAAGTAAGCGTACAGCGGATATCGGTTCTCATTCTCTGTGATGCTAACTATGCCAACCAGAGCTGTTTTTCCATTTCCCCAGAGTACGCATACGGCGGACATCCGTTCCCATTCTCCGGCGTGTTTACGATTCGACCGCGGGACGCCGACGACCTCGGAGAACAGTTCAAGTTCAAGTATGTACGGCTATCTGTTTCTGCTTCTAGTAGCCATGCCGATGTTTGTAGCCTTTCTGGCGGTGTTTCTGGCACGACGGATCAGAATGTGTGGCGATTCTCGCCATGCTGCCTCTAGTAGCCATGCCGATGTTTGTAACCTTTCTGGCGGTGTTTTCTGTCACGACGGATCCGAATGTGTGGCGATTCTCGCCATGCTACTTCTAGTAGCCATGCCGATGTTTGTAACCTTTCTGGCGGTGTTTTCTGTCACGACGGATCCGAATGTGTGGCGATTCTCGCCATGCTGCTTCTAGTAGCCATGCCGATGTTTGTAACCTTTCTGGCGGTGTTTTCTGTCACGACGGATCCGAATGTGTGGCGATTCTCGCCATGCTGCTTCTGACCACGTGTAGTGACTGTGTTCCTGTCGGCGTCTGCAGACAGTCTATACACCTGGGCTACACGGATTTCACGCGGGATGACCTGGATCGCATCGTGGAGGAAATGGGGAAGGATTTCCGCGGCGACCGGTACCACCTCATCAATAAAAACTGCAACCACTTCACGTCAAACTTAACACAGGTATGTCATGGATAAGCGTTCTGTGTTCGGCGTCTATACATTCTGCTTTACTGACTAGCGTTTTGTCGGCACTGAGTACAAAATGCAAAGTGTGGAACGCGCACGCTGCACAATGCTTTTTCCAGACACAAGAGGAGCCTTTCAAGATATGAGGAGTCTGTTGAGATATATGAGGGTCCTTCTCGAAGACTGGGACATGTTAAAATACTAAGTACCACACTTAAAGGGAATAGTTCACCATTAACATGGGGTTTTAAACTGAGATAGCAGATTTGTAGAGCAGATCGAAAAATGGGTTGTGTAAGACAAAAAAATAGCTCCCTACGTTAAAGGGAATAGGTCACCTTGAAAGTTGTCTTGAAATTTGGCTATACGAAGTATTTCGAGCAGGAAAAAAAACTAATGTGGCATTTGTTTGGACGATAGATGGATATCCGTCGAAAATGGGCATGTTTCTCTTTTCTCCTTCATGGCCATACAAAACTTCATGACAAATATGACGTCATGCATATGGTAGCTTGGATATGGAAACTATTGCACACAATAACGACGGACTTTAGGCATATATGCGCAGGCTGCTTGTAACGTAAGCAACCGTTGTAAGGACCCGAAACTAGTTTCGGGGAAATTAAACTTCTTCTAAAAGGGGCCCACTAGTCAGGGTCCTAGGATTGCTTTGAAGCTTGGGTGCGGAATGGAAAATTATGGCAAAAAATAAGCATAAAGAGTGGAAAATTCAACCAAAATCTTTATTCGGCTTTATCAATGTCAAATTACCCGCTCACCAGAATTAGTTATTACCTATGCCAATTTTGACCTGTCTTTCCCTGTCTTGTCCTATCATTACATCCATAAATCAGTATAGAGTTCAAATTATCCAATACATTTTGGAATAAGGAGTGGAAAATTAAGAGGAAAACTTGGGAACAAGAGTGGAAAAATAGTATCCATAGGGTGTCGTTTTCCACCCAAATATCCCAATGCTAGGACACTGCCACTAGTCCTGTGTCGAAATTACTTCACGTGGGAGCTAATTTGTTCACATAACCCATTTTTCGATCTCCTCTACAAACCTGCTATATCAGTTCAAAACACCATATTAAAGACGAACTATTCCCTTTAAGTAATTTCGACACAGGACTAGTGGGCCCCTTTTAGAAGAAGTTTCATTTCCCCGCAAACTTGTTTCGGGTCCTCACCCAGGGCTGCGGAGTCGGAGTCGAAGTCGAAATCTAGAAGCGACTGCAGGAATACAGAAGCGCTCAGATGTGTCGCTGCTCACGACCCGCGCCTCAGAGGCAGGAGCACTGCACGCTCCCAGGGTACGAACTGAGGCCGCTAAGCGTGCATTTGCGTACAGATCAGTCATGACTTGGAACAGATTGCCCGCCGACGTCAGAACATCAGAGTCTGTCATTACGATTCGTACCGCTGCTAAGAAATGGCTCTTTGCAAGCGAGGACTGTGACTGAGGTTTTGATGTAAGCTGTAGTTAGTTGCAATTGGATTTTAATCATAGTGTGTTTTTACGATGTATTTTACGATGTATTTTACAATGTATTTTATTTCTCCATTCAACTCATTCTTGTTCATGACGATGACCACTGAAAAGCCATCTGATGGAGGGGTTTAATAAACTGATTGATTGATCGGAGTCAGAGTCGGTCGGAGTCGGCAGTTTGGGCCGGAGTCGGAGTCGCTAAAATCGTACCGACTCCGGCTCCGGCCCGGAGTCGGAGTCGACTTTTTGGCAATTGGCGATTACTTTGGTCGGTAGAATAGTCGTCGGCCTAGGGTCATTAACTTTCAACACTTTCTGAAAGCAAATGTGTGGAAAATGAAACCTAGTCTGCTTATCTAGCGGTAGATTTCCGCCTGATGAAGATAGGGCAATAATTTTAACGTCATCTGATGATTATTTGGGTTTTGGACGCACCGGCTCTTATGGTCACACGGCGCCCATTTTAACGTCATCGTGCTCGTGTCGTCAAGGAGATTCGAATCATACCATGGTGACCAGGTTACCTAGATCAAATTCACAATTTGACCTCAGGTCAAGGCAATTTAAGGCCATGTGGTGAACCAGGTATGTCGTGCTGCGCAATGTCGGACGCGTCTTGACGAGACATGCACATTGCACAGTGGTGCCGGTCTCAAGTTCTTATCTTCATTTTATGCTATTAAGAGTTATTGGCAAAGAAGTGCTGGTCACCTCAGATGTCCTCACTCGATCTTGTGGGGGTCACTGAGCAATAATTGTACTCGGGTCATCAAGAATGAGATATAGGTAATAGCATAATCTTAAAAAGTTCGGTCGATTTCAGTCGTTTAGGGGCATGTCCCCATGCCCTCTTACATCCGCCCTTGGGTACCTCCAAATTATTTTTGGAAATCCACACCCCTGACTCGGACTTGGTTGCCGGAGGCGAAGCGGCGGAGAGCGGCGCACTGACTGGCCAGCTGTAAGACAGCGCAGGATCGGGGAGCAGCAGCTCGGCTCCAGCGAAGACGAACTGGAACGAGCTGGGGCTGAAGCCCAGCTGTTGCGAGCTGGGCCGGCAGCGGCTGGCTGCGCTCGCCGCTCGGTGCCCGTTTCGCGGGTTCCGCCGCCTGCAGGCGAGCTCGACTGGGCTGGATGCGCGGCCGGCACGCCGCGCCCGCGCTCGGGCGGCGTAGCATTGTTCTCCATACTGTTAAGAATACAGGCAAACGGAGAAAGCAGATGGCACTGCAGATATTACTTATTAGCATGCGTTTGGAGAACGGATATAAGCCGGAGTTGGAGTCGGAGTCGGAGTCGATTTTGTCAGGCCGGAGTCGGAGTCGGAGTTGCTAAAATTATGTCGACTCCGCAGCCCTGCTCACAACGGTTGTTTACGTTACAAGCAGCCTGCGTATGTATGCCTAAAGTCCGTAGTTATTGTGTGCAATAGTTTCCATATCCAAGCTACCATATGCATGACGTCATAATGTCATGAAGTGTTTTATGGCCATGAAGGAGAAAAGAGAAACATTCCCATTTTCGACGGATATCCATCTATCGTCCAGACAAATGCCATATTCGTTTTTTTAGCTCGAAATACCCCGTATAGCCAAATTTCAAGACAACTTTCAAGGTGACCTATTTTCACCTTTCTGAAAGTTGTCAAATATACCCTGGTTGTAGTCGAAAATATGAAGTAATTGCTCCTGAAAACGATGGTGATATTTTTTTCTCTCGAAAAGTCACTTAACTTTATACAAATCAAGTTTTTTAAATTTGGGATGATTACGTCATTATTGAGCAATAGAGAGCTATAGATGAAACCTTTACGCTGGGGCATTCCACGATAGATCGACCAAGGCATAACACCACCATATGTTATGTGTGGCTGTAATTTGGTCTAGAAGGTTATCATAGGCGGGGCAGTCAGCTGTACCAACGAAAAAATTATCCGAGTAGCGGTTTTCAAGATATAGCCTCGGGCACTTTTCGACCTACATTTGGCGGCTCGTAGTTCACAAACCATCATAGTTACGATATCAAACCTGTATATTGAAGAAACTTACATTGAACCGGACTGCCACTTCAAGATTGTTGGTCTTGGAAGTCAGACGACCTGTATTTCTCGAACCTTGGCTGGATTACCGAGTACGTTGTAAACAACGGCCAACGCGCTAGATTGCGGTCTGAGTTGAAGTTTTTTCCCCGTTGTTCGAAATCTCAGTTCTGGATCGATTTTTTGTAAAATAAATATTGAGCTATCGCAATGCCTCGCACTCATCATTGTGTTCTGTGCGGGAGAAGACACATTTCCACAATGTTTGTATTTAAGTCGCCAGAATTGTCTGAAACGATTGTGCTGCCAAATGGCATTCCACGATAGATCGAGAGAGAAAAAAATTAACACCATCATATTTTTTTTCTCTATAATTTGGTCTAGGGGGAATAGGCGGGGGAGCCAGCTGTGCCAACGAAAAATTATCCGAGTAGCGGTTTTCAAGATATAGCCTCTGGCACTTTTCGGAGGTCACTCAGCAGGCTTACATTTGGCGGCTCGTAGTTCACAAACCATCATAGTTACGACATCAAACCTGTATATTGAAGAAACTTGCATTGAACCGAGGGGCATTTTTGCAACCTCGTATTTGTTGTTTGTTTTGACACGTGACCGCTTGACATATGTTTTGATGAGTGACCCAGACTGGTTATTGATTCAACTTTTTTGGAACGATTAAATCATGATTCATTTTGGAATCTGAATGATTAAATCACTGTTTGATTCACGGATATAATTTTGAGAATTGATTCTTTCCAATTCAAAGAATCAAAACAAATATTTTAATTGATTCACGTTTGATTCAACATTTTAATATGTGGTGAATTTATGTAAAATGAATAAAAATGGAAACACATATATGATCATTAAAACATTGTTACAGCAATACTATTTCAGTATAAATGAATGTAGCCACTGGGACTGCATGTATTTGCACAATTTACCAGTGTACTTGAATCGTTAAATCTTTTGATTCAATCATCCTTTATTTTATTCAAGGAATTTTGATTGAACGATTCCAATCGATTCAATCAGTGTCGAATCAATAACCAGTCTGGGGCTCAGTGACCAGGACAATTCCTCAATTAAAAGTCGAATTTCCGTTTGAAGAAGATTCAAGCCTGGTCAATGTTCTTTCAGATAAACAAATTGTAAAAAAAAATCGGCCTCCAAATAGGATTGTTGATCCTCCCAATGCCGACTCTAGGCGGCTAGCTTCTGAAAAGTGCCCGAGGCTATATCTTGAAAACCGCTGCTCGGATTTGTTCTCTCTCGTTAGTACAGCTGGCTTCCCCGCCTATGATTACCCCCTAGACGAAATTACAGAGAAAAATTAAATATGATGTTTTTGTCGATATTGGGAGGTTCAAAAATCAAATGTAGAGGCCGAAAGCCATTTTTTAATTATCTATCTGAAAGAACATTGACCAGGCTTGAATCTTCTTCAAAAGGAAATTCGACTTTCAATTGAGGAATTGTCCGGGTCACTGAGTCCCAGACTGGTTATTGATTCGACACTGATTGAATCGATTGGAATCGTTCAATCAAAATTCCTTGAATAAAAAAAAATATATTCACCTCCAGATCATTTGATTCATGAATCGTGATTGAATCAAAACCCGCATAAAATCAAGGCTGATTGAATCAAAAGATTTAACGATTAAAGTACACTGGTAAGTTGTGCAAATACATGCAGACCCAGTGGCTACATTCATTTATACTGAAATAGTATTGCTGTAACAATGTTTTAATGATCATATATATGAATGCTTCCATTTGTATTCATTTTACATAAATTCACCACATATTTAAATGTTGAATCAAACGTGAATCAATTAAAATATTTGTTGTGATTCTTTTCATCGGAAAGAATCAATTCTCAAAATTGTATCTGTGAATCGAACAGTGATTGAATCATTCAAATTCCCAAATGAATCATGATTGAATCGTTCCAAAGAAGTTGAATCAATAACCAGCCTGGGTCACTCATAAAAAATAGGTCAAGTGGTCACGTGTCCAAAAAAAAAATACGAGGTTGCAAAAATGTCCCTCGGTTCAATGCAAGTTTCTTCAATATACAGGTTTGATGTAACTGATGGTTTGTGAACTACGAGCCGCCAAATGTAGGCCTGCTGAGTGACCTCCGAAAAGTGCCAGAGGCTATATTTTGAAAACCGCTACTCGGATATTTTTTCGTTGGCACAGCTGGCTCCCCCGCCTATGATGACCCTTAGACCAAATTATAGAGAAATAAAATATGATGGTGTTAATTTTGATTTTTGTGTCGATCTATCGTGGAATGTCCCCGCTGCCATTTGGCAGCACAATCGTTTCAGACAATTCTGACGACTTAAATACAAACATTGTGGAACTGTGTCTTCTCCCGCACATAACACAATAACGAGTGCGAGGCATTGCGGTAGCTAAATATTTATTTAAACACAAAAATCGATCCATAACTGAGACTTCAAACAGCGCGTAAAACTTCAACTTAGACCGCAATCTATCGCGTTGGCCGTTTTTTACATCGTACTCGGTAATCCAGTCAAGGTTCGAGAAATACAGGTCGTCTGACTTCCAGGACCAACAATCTTGAAGGGGCTGTCTGCCAATCAGTGGCGGGACTAGCCTAGACACCATTTTGCAAATTCGAAATTAAATGGCTTAAAAACTGCTAAGTTTGGGGAAAATGACCTTAGTATTTTCGACATTTCAATAACGGCCAAAGATAATGGCTATTTCAGTTCAAAACAAATACGAAGGTGAAACATTCCCTTTAAGTCACAAATGAACGAAATACCTTTATATTCCTAAAGAACCTCTCACTGTGTATGCATTATAACGCCTTTGACTGTGTACAGTTGTGTATTCCGACTCATGCTGACTGTATACAGACCTGTGCTGACGCCTGCTGACCGTCCTCAGCTGCTGACCGGCCGTGAAATCCCCTCCTGGGTGAACCGACTGGCCTCTGTCAGCGCCATGGTGCCGTTCCTGGAGCGCTGCCTGCCCAAGGAGTGGCTCACGCCGGTGGCGTTGCAGCACTCTCTCGAGGAGACCGCCCCGGCGGCACCGACCACGCCCGGGTCAACTGCCCCCGGCCCGCCCACTTCCACATCAGGCGCCGCCCCGTCCCACTCCTCGTCAATGAACTCGATATAGGGGCCGGAGGCGGTTGTTGAACGCTCGGTGGAGTGGGGGACGGAGGCGTTGGCTGGCTCCTCTGGTGTGGAGAGGGGTGCTGGACCTGCAGCCTCTGTGCTGCGGGAGGTCTGCCTCCTGCGCTGGCGCCGCGCCCGTGCGTCGTCCGGCGGGGTGCGACGTGCCGGCGTTAGGACGTTTGTATGCGTGGATGGACGCCCATCTCTCTCTGGGTGGTCATTTATGCTGAGTTTGTAGTACTATATATGTACTATATGTAGTACTACAAACTCATGTAGTACTACATATATGTAGTACTACATGATATATGTAGTACTACATGATATATGTAGTACTATATGTATTGGTGCACTATACGGGCGGCCTGGAGTCTTCGAACGGGCGCCGTCGAATCCAGAGCCTTTCGATAGTACTACAGTTTGTGTGTTAAGAATCTAGGGAAATGTAATTGCTATGAGACATTCAGGGTTAAAATTCTGTATTCACCGGGTGTAATTTGCCTGAGAGTGAAGTGCTGATTTCAGCGACCTGTCTACAGTCAACTTGGTCGGCAGTACCCCGCAGTTGGAATGACGGCCATTTGCGCCTGTCATGTACTGTGGGGGAGCTCTGTAGCTGTTATGTGCAGATGCGCGGCAGTGGGTGTATGACGTGAGGCGTAACTGTTGGTCTATGTGACGCCATGGAGACGAGAACGGTGGTCGTCCGTGTGGCACGGGCCCTGTTCCTGCGCGCGCCCCGGGTCCACTGAGAGGAGCGTGCTGCGTATACTGCAGTGCCGTAACTGCTGCGGGCCGGCGCGGCGCTACTGACGCGTCATCTGGTAACCCGATGCCAAATCGATACATAGTGCGGGGACTCAATTCCCAGTCGCCGCCTGTTGTAGTTGATACCAGACAAACTAGTGGACTATAATATAGTAGTAATCTGTCGCCGTATTTTTGTACGCCGGTGCGTTAAATCTCCTCGGGTGGTTTTTAAATGTTGCTTTCGTAAACTCGTTGCTCGTTGCTCCTGTAAATAGGCGGTGATGTTTCGTCCGTTTTGTTGGGGTGAGAGTAGTGAGCTTGTCGTGGCCCGTCCTATGCTGAATGCGTCTCTGGTGTTGGATGTTTCCCTGTCCTAAAGAGAGATAGATATGGGGTCGGCTGGCATGCATTGTAATTTGGTGTGAAGAAACTTTGCGCTTTAGGGTTGAATTTATCGACTGAATTACTTCCTACGTGAGCAAAAAAAAATGGAGCACTTGAATATTATGTTGTTGTTGGGGGGGGAGGGGCAAATGCATTATAAGTATAAGACTAGCGTAACCAAAGTTTCCGGGGTAGCCATTTCCTGTATCTTGGGAATGGATGCGTGCGAAGACGCATGCCCCGCTATGTATGCATGTTTAGCTATGTATTCTAACCCTCGGCGACTGAGAATGTGGCGACCACCCTGACAGCCGCCGGCTGTTGTCTGGTGCACTGTATGGTCCGTCTGAATGTTGAGCAGGAGGCTCGGAACAGATCTGATACAGAGCCGTGACGCTGCGGGCGGAGTCTTCAACTCTCACGTGTCGAGGTGGAGTGCAGGTGGCTGGGGCATTGTTGCGTGTTTCTCATTGGCCTGCTGCGTTCGCCAGGGTCGCTAGGTACAACGCATGGAGACCTGATTCAGTAATCCAGGCGGTAACACTAACAGGCGTTCATCTGTAAACTATGTGGTAAAAATATGAGCTTGTGATAGGTTTATCTTTCAGTTCGTGTGTCGTCACTTGTCAGTACTAATACTGTCGATAAGATGAGGGGTTCCTTGTTTAGTGAACATGTATGTGATTTTCATGCCTTGTTTATGCTAATCACGAGCGTGCGCGGTTAACATTTACCCTCATAGGTGTTTGTTTCAACTCGTGCGAATTAAAAAAAAATATGTGGCGATCAGTATCAGTGTTTTCCTTCGTTTCAAACACATGAAGCAAGTGATAATCTTACTTGCTGGAAATAGACAATAGTGGGTTTACCTGTGGTCTGTACTGTTTCACCGTTTCCCTCATCTGTCATTATCAGACCTGCTGCATGGCAGGGGATTCAAAAACATTCACGTTCACTTTCCGTTACACCAGGTGTGGGCTCTATCTAGTGTGTTCGTAGGCTACAAAGTGCATAGACAGCGCTCGTGTACCATGCGCAATCCGTGAGGAATACGCGCCGCCGACTTCGGCTTATATAAGTGTTCATGTGCGGTGACATTGATGTGCATTATGTAAGTGCGCATCGAATAAAACAAGTTGTTGCGGTACTAACCCCAGGAATTTCTCCTTCCACGATGCGAGCGGACTTGAACGCTGAAATTACTCTACACACACACGCACGCACGCGCACACACACACACACGCACACGCACGCACACACATATCATGTCTTTAATGAAAACACAAACACTTTTTTACTCTAAATACAAGTTATTGTGGCCGTATTCCGTGTTAAGGCCGTGTTCTGGCCGCACATTCCCGTGGGGATTCCAGGGAATTCCGGGGAAAGCTCGCCTGGGATTGGCTGGCCGTGCTGGGATTCCCGGATTCCCCAGGGAATCCGGTAATTCTGGCACGGCCAGAAGACGGCCTAAATATCTGTCTCCTATATATGGGTTTGTGATTTTAAAAAGTTGCTGCTCTATAAAGGCTCCCGTAGAGATTCGAGGGAGATAATCACCTTTTGATTTTGTTAGCAACAATTTTTTTGGCTACCGCTATGGTATTAAAATGATGTGATCTAAATTTAAGAATTAAATACAATTCTGAACTAAATCGAAGTTGGAAGTTTGGGAAAATTAATGATCGGTATTTTCCCTTCACTATTGGAAAGGGAAATATCTGGCGCTTTGCATCAATCTGTTCAACGTTGTTGAATGGGCACTTATAAACAAATCGCCGACACTTAATAGGTCGCCGTCCGGTGCCAAGCTAAACTGCCGATTTCAATGCACTTTTTTGCAAATGATTGTTGATTGTTCATAAAAGTTTGGCACATATTCGCAAAAGATAGAGTGCAGGAAATATATTACATACCTTCATGATAAATAACCATGCGCAGGGAGGCTAATTTACTGAATTCGTTACCGAGTACTTGCTGAATACCGACCGTTATAAGCGTGGATCGCATATCGGTAGTAAACTGCCAATATCTTTCGGTAGGAATGTTAAAGGAAATAGTTCACCTTCAACATTAGTTTTAAACTGAGATAGCTGTTTTGTAGCCCATGTTGGGAAACCCCTATCTGCAAGTTTCCTTGACTGAAAAAGACTCTCCAGCCGAAGATATTTGACTTTTTGGCGAAGGAATTCGGCGCATATATGATATACCGTACCGTCTGAAAGTGCCATGGAGCTGCCATGGAGCATGCGCAGACCAATAACGCACACCATAACATTAATGATTTACGACCTTCTGTCCTGAATTGGCGCGATGTAGGACCATTTTTGAAAATAAAAGAAACTATTAAAAAATATAATAAAATCGTGTTCTGAAAAAAAAATCCGAAGGTGAACTATTTCCTTTAATATGCAAAAGTGATGAATTTACATCATATTTTGGCCTCGTCTATCGATTTCAGGTGCTAACTCCATTTTTGTGGAAAACGGTGATTATCTCCCTTCCAAACATGGAACTGCAAAAGTTAAAAGCACTATTTCCCTGTTGAAGCAGAAATAAACTTGTGTTAAAACAATCGACGTTGATTTGAAAGCATGCAACAACGCCATGATGTTGCGGAGACAAGGGCGGATCCAGGAGGGCGAACGGGGTCATGCCCCCCCCCCCCCCCTCAGCCTGTTTAAGGGGGGGGGGGGGGGCAAACTATGTTTTGCCCCCCCCCTCCCCCCCCCCCCCCCCCCCAGACGTGAAATCTAATGCATGCTATATTTGCGTTTTTAGAACGGTACTGGGCATCTCAAAATTGCAGCAGTCAAAATCAAGCTAGCCAGTCAAAAACTGAAAAATTTCGCGCCGCTTCGCGGCATGACACAAGTTTCGCAATTGCATATACAAATTTGGAAAATTAATTCCATTAAGTGTCTTTCAGAGGCTCTTCTTGGCGGTAATTGCTGGCCCCAGGGCCAACTTTCTTCATAAAATATTATCTTTAAAGCGGGCTACATGTTTAGCTTGTCTGCCGAGTTCCAAAAAAGGCGACGCGAACGCAAGGACGCGGACTTCGGCAACCGGAAGCTGTTCCAGCAGTGCCCAACTTGTTGGCCCGAAGAGCTAATAGTGGGGACCAGGCCAGAACTATCTCCCCAAGCCATCTCCCCCAGGCTCCTCCAGATCCACAGGGACAATTTATGCGCGGAAATGTCGGTCTGCCTCTTGCTACTTTGAAACCATTTGCACCGTTACCAGTTGTTTGTTACAGTTCGGAACATAGGTATGTATACAGACTACAGTTATTATTATCATATGTACTATTGAGCGCAGACTGACACCGGTCATCGTGATGTACTATCCGAGGCTAATGTATATGAAAAACTACCTTTATTTCAACATTTTGCATCATACCGAGATGTGCAACCAGGAAAAGGGGTTAGCTGAGGCTTGGCTCCACTCACGGTCTGGTTCCAATATTAAAAATGCGTTTTCCACGACCTAAAATTAAAATGTTCACGCCGCTTCGCGGCGTCACATCAGTGGCCATCGAAGCCATCATCAGCCATCAGTGGCCATCAGTGGCCATCGAAGCCATCATCAGCCATCAGTGGCCATCAGTGGCCATCGAAGGCCATCACATCAGTGGTCATAACGAAGCCATCGTCATCGTCTTCGTTTCGTCGTAACGCTGAATTGAATGAATAACATTTTTAGCTTCTTATCCTCTACAAGGCTAAGAAGCTAAAAATGCCTATGTTTCTGGGTTTTATCAGGCAAACTCGAGCAAAAAAAATCGCGCCGCTTCGCGGTGCTAAAAAACAAGTACCTACTATAACATGCAAATCCACATTAAAAATGTTGCAAAGGCTTAAATACACGCATAACAAATTGGGGTACATTTTTTTTCTCGTCATTTCAGCCGACCCCCCCCCCCCCCCCCACTCAAAAGCCCCCCCCCCCACTCAAAAATTATCGGCGACGCCCCTGGGTACAGCTGACAATTGACATAGTTTTTCTCAGTGTAAGGCAATGTCGGAACAATACAAACTGCAAGCTGACATCTTTCCTTTTTCGATATCCCAAAAGGTCGAAAACCTAAACAAAAATGGGGAAAAAAATCGAAATCGTGTGGTTGCAAAATAAAGTGGCCCAAATCCGGGGAGAAATTCGAAATTGAGAGTAGGTAAGGTCCGCTAAAAAACGGTTTGCCCCCCCCCCCCCCCCCCCCAAAAAAAAAACGGCCGGCTGGATCCGCCCTGGTGCGGAGATAATCCTCTTTTTTCCACAAACATGGAGTCAGCATCTAAAATCGATAGACGAGACCAAAATATATTGTAAATTCATCACATTTTGCATATAACAATTCCTACCGAGAGATATTTCCAGTCATAGTTGATAAGCGATCCATGTTTATAATCAGCAAGTACTCGGTAACGGATTCAGTAAATTAGCCTCCCTACGCATTGTTATTTATCATGAAGGTATGAATATGTTTCCTGCACTCTATCTTTTGCGAATATGTGCCAAACTTTTATGAACAATCAACAATCATTTGAAAAAAATTGCATTGAAATCGGCAGTTTAGCTTGGCCCCAGACAGCAACCTATTTAGTGTTGGTGATTTGTTTATAAGTGCCCATTCAACAACGTTGAACAGATTGACACAAAAGCGCCAGATGTTACGCTTTCTAATAGTGGAGGGAAAATACCGATCATTCATTTTACCAAACTTCCAACTTCGAATTAGAGAATAATTGTATTTAATTCTTAAATTTAGATCACATTATTTTAATACCATAAAGGTAGCCAAATAAATTGAAAATCAGAAGGTGATTATCTCCTATTATTACGCGTGCCAAACTAGCTCACATTCACATTCACATTCCGAAACACATTCGCGGACTATTGGGATTTGCATGAAAATTGGCACACAGGTAGAGCATGACCAAGGTTACTTTACGAGCATGACCTCCTTATTATGCTCATAAAATCTTAGAGTCGCACATTAAAAATCAAAGGAAATTGGCTCACATTTAGAGCAGGCCATATATTTCAGGTCAAACAGCGGACTATTCAGATTTGCATGAAAATTGGCACACAAGTCGAGCATGACCTTATTGCCCCCATACAGTGGCGTACCCAGGATTTACTCCAGGAGGAGTAATTTTTGCTCAGGGGGCATAAAGTATCCCCACAAAAAAAAACTTACCGGATTTGGCCCACTATATTTTTAAAAGGGCATATTTTCACATTTTTTTTCTGAAATAAAAACAAATCATTCATTTTTTCGACCCAAGGGGGGAAGTACAGACATTCAGGGGGAAAAATTGCTCCGTTTGCCATCCCCCCCCCCCCCGCCCCCCTTGTGTACGCATATGCCCTCATTAAATATTAGAGTCGCACATTTAAAATCAAAGGATTTAGAGCAGGTCAGATGGGTTTAAAGTAAAACAGCGGACTATTCCGATTGGCATGCAAATTGGCACAATGGTGTAGAGCATAACCTCTTTATCACGCTCATACAATCTTGGAGTCGCACATTCAAAACCAAAGTATTTAGAGCAGGTCATAGGTTTAAGGTCAAACAGCGGACTATTCGGATTTGCATGAAAATTGGCGCACATTCACATTCGGCAACACATTCGCGGACTATTCGGATTTGCATGATAATTGACACACAGGTAGAGCATAACCTCCTTATTACGCACATAAAATCTTTGAGTCGCACATTCAAAATCAAATGATTTAGAGCAGGTCAGATAGGTTTAAAGCAGAGTTCGCCATAGGCTGGGATGACCCTATGGGCCATGAGCTGGGCCTGGGCTGGGCCTGGACCGGGCCTCAACTTTAAGGAAATCACTAGGCTATGGATGGGCCTGGGCCTGACAATTTTGAAGTAATGCGTCGTCGCACAAGCTCAGGTCAGAGTTTAAAAAAAAACAGCAGTTCACCTACACAGCAACACACTGTTGCTGTGGCTGTGGCTTCTTTTTTTGGTTAGCATTATGCAGCAGGTTAGCACATGGAAATTGGCACACAGGTAGAGCATGACCTCATTATTACGCACATCAAATATTAGAGTCGCACATTCAAAATCAAAGTATTTAGAGCAGGTCAGATAGGTTTAAAGTCAAACAGCAGACTATTCCGATTTGTATGGAAATTGGCACAATGGTAGACATTAACCTGTTTATTACACTCATACAATTTTAGAGTCGCACATTCAAAACCAAAGGATTTACACTGAGAGAAAAAAGTACTCTCCTTGAAGAGTAAAAGGGTCGTTGTCTATTTTCACTCTCCCAGGAATGCTGCCAAAACACTCCTTTGTTGCTATGCGATGACCCTG
>JAXIVJ010008953.1:0-2500 GCA_036785665.1 Chirona hameri
CAGCAGCAGCAGCAGCAGCAGCAGCAGCAGCCAGCAGCAGCAGCAGCAGCAGCAGCAGCAGCCAGCAGCAGCAGCAAGCAGCAGCAGCAGCAGCAGCAGCAGCAGCAGCAGCAGCAGCAGCAGCAGCAGCAGCAGAGCAGCAGCAGCCACACAGCAGCAGCAGGCAAGCAGCAGCAGCAGCAGCAGCACGCAGCAGCAGCAGCAGCAGCAGCAGCAGCAGCAGCAGCAGCAGCAGCAGCACAGCCAGCAGCAGCAGCAGCAGCAGCAGCAGCAGCAGCCAGCAGCAGCCAGCAGCAAGCAAGCAGCAGCAGCAGCAGCAGCAGCCAGCAGCAGCAGCAGTGCAGCAGCAGCAGCAGCAGCAGCAGCAGCAGCAGCAGCAGCAGCAGCAGCAGCAGCAGCAGCTGCAGCAGCAGCAGCAGCCAGCAAGCAGCAGCCAGCAGCAGCAGCAGCAGCAGCAGCAGCAGCAGCAGCAGCAGCAGCAGCAGCAGCAGCAGCAGCAGCAGCAGCAGCAGCAGCAGCAGCAGCAGCAGCCAGCAAGCAGCAGCAGCAGCAGCAGCAGCAGCAGAGCAGCAGCAGCAGCAGCAGCAGCAGCAGCAGAGCAGCAGCAGAGCTAGCAGCAGCAGCAGGCAGCAGCAGCAGCAGCAGAGCAGCAGCAGCAGCAGCAGCAGCAGCAGCAGCAGCAGCAGCACGCAGCAGCAGCAGCAGCAGCAGCAGCAGCCAGCAGCAGCAGCAGCAGCAGCACAGCAGCAGCAGCAGCAGCAGCAGCAGCAGCAGCAGCAGCAGACAGCAGCAGCAGCAGCAGCAGCAGCAGCAGCAGCAGCAGCAGCAGCAGCAGCAGCGCAGCAGCAGCAGCAGCAGCAGCAGCAGCCAGCAGCAGCAGCAGCAGCAAGCAGCAGCAGCAGCAGCAGCAGCAGCAGCAGCAGCAGCAGCAGCAGCAGCAGCAGCAGCCAGCAGCAGCAGCAGCAGCAGCAGCAGCAGCAGCCAAGCAGCAGCAGCAGCCAGCAGCAGCAGCAGCAGCAGCAGCAGAGCAGCAGCAGCAGCAGCAGCAGCAGCAGCAGCAGCAGCAGCAGCAGCAGCAGCAGCAGCAGCAGCAAGCAGCAGCAGCAGCAGCAGCAGCAGCAGCAGCAGCAGCAGCAGCAGCAGCAGCAGCAGCAGCAGCAGCAGCAGCAGCAGCAGCAGCAGCAGCAGCTGCAGCAGCAGCAGCAGCAGCAGCAGCAGCAGCAGCCAGCAGCAGCAGCAGCAGCAGCAGCAGCAGCAGCAGCAGCAGCACAGCAGCAGCAGCAGCAGCAGCAGCAGCAGCAGCAGCAGCAGCAGCAGCAGCAGCAGCAGCAGCAGCAGCAAGCAGCAGCAGCAGCAGCAGCAGCAGCAGCAGCAGCAGCAGCAGCAGCAGCAGCACAGCAGCAGCAGCAGCAGCAGCAGCAGCAGCAGCAGCAGCAGCAGCAGCAGCAGCAGCAGCAGAGCAGCGCAGCAGCAGCAGCCAGCAGCAGCAGCAGCAGCAGCAGCAGCAGCAGCAGCAGCAGAGCAGCAGCAGAGCAGCAGCAGCAGCAGCAGCAGCAGCAGCAGCGCAGCAGCAGCAGCAGCAGCAGCAGCAGCAGCAGCAGCAGCAGCAGCAGCAGCAGGCAGCAGCAGCAGCAGCAGCAGCAGCAGCAGCAGCAGCAGCAGCAGCAGCAGCAGCAGCAGGCAGCAGCAGCAGCAGCAGCAGCAGCAGCACAGCAGAGCAGCGCAGCAGCCAGCAGCAGCCAGCAGCAGCAGCAGCAGCAGCAGCAGCAGCAGCAGCAGCAGCAGCAGCAGCAGCAGGCCAGCAGCAGCAGCAGCAGCAGCAGCAGACAGCAGCAGCAGCAGCAGGCAGCAGCAGCAGCAGCAGCCAGCAGCAGCAGCAGCAGCAGCAAGCAGCAGCAGCAGCAGCAGCAGCAGCAGCAGCAGCAGCAGCAGCCAGCAGCAGCAGCAGCAGCAGCAGCAGCAGCAGCAGCAGCAGCAGCAGCAGCAGCAGCAGCAGCAGCAGCAGCAGCAGCAGCAGCAGCAGCAGCAGCAGCAGCAGCAGCAGCAGCAGCAGCAGCAGCAGCCAGCAGCAGCAGCAGCAGCAGAGCAGCAGCAGCAGCAGAGCAGAGCAGCAGCAGCAGCAGCACAGCAGCAGCAGCAGCAGCAGCAGCAGCAGCAGGCAGCAGCAGCAGCAGCAGCAGCAGCAAGCAGCAGCAGCAGCAGCAGCAGCAGCAGCAGCAGCAGCAGCCAGCAGCAGCAGCAGCAGCAGAGCCCCAGCAGCAGCAGCAGCAGCAGCAGCAGCAGCAAGCAGCAGCAGCAGCAGCAGCAGCAAGCAGCAGCAGCAGCAGCAGCAGCAGCAGCAGCAGAGCAGCAGCAGCAGCAGCAGCGCAGCAGGCAGCAGCAGCAGCAGCAGCAGCAGCAGTGCAGCAGCAGCAGCCAGCAGCAGCAGCAGCAGCAGCAGCAGCAGCAGCAGCAGCAGCAGCAGCAGCAGACAGCAGCAGCACAGCAGCAGCAGCAGCAG